>CM057338.1:666838565-667048047 GCA_030015575.1 Agapanthus africanus
ACATTCACTGATGATCTCTTAAGATATGGACATGTGTTCCTGTTAAAACACAAGTATGAAGCTTTTGAGAAATTCAAAGAATATAAGCATGAAGTCGAGAGCATGGGTAAAAGTATTAAAATCCTATGATCTGATCGAGAAGAGAATACTTGAGCAATGAGTTCCTGGACTATCTAAAAGAGAATGGGATTCTCTTTCAGCTTACTCCTCCGTATACACCACAGCACAACGGTGTATCGGAACGGTGGAATCGCACCCTATTAGATGTTGTGCGGTCTATGATGAGCACCGCTGAGTTTCCTATTTCCTTTTGGGGTTATGCGATGGAGACTGCACCATACCTACTGAATAGAGTTCCAACCAAATCAGTGTCTACCACTCCATATAAGATATGGAATGGAAAGAGACCATCTCTTAAGCGAGTTAAGATATGGGGTTGTCCGGCCAATGTCAAAAGATAAAATCCCGGAAAAACTCAAGGCACGATCGGTTCTTTGCATGTTTTTGGGATATCCAAACAATTCGCATGGATATCATTTCTACCTCAGTGAAGAACAAAAGGTGTTTGTTGCTCAGCATGCCACCTTTTTAGAAAAGGAATTTCTTGCAAAGGAAATTAGTGGCAAGAAGGTAGAGCCGGAAGAAGTTCCAACCACACAAACTACAGAAGAAGATTTGGTAGAACCGGAGGATTCAATAGTCCCCAACGAACCTCAGCCTCTCCGCCGATCTAGTAAGGTTCCTCATCTACATAAGAGATACTACGGTTTTCTCATTGATGGTGGGATCGAGGATTGCATCAGGGAAGATGATGACCCAACTAGCTTCGAGCAGGCCATCACGAGTGGGGACTCTGTGAAATGGCTGGATGCAATGCGATCTGAGATGGAATCCATGTACACCATCAAAGTATGGACTTTGGAAGATACTCCTGAAGGGGTAAAACCCATTGGGAGCAAGTGGATCTTAAAACAAAATTGGTGTAGATGGAAAAGTTGAGACTTTCAAAGCTAGACTTGTTGCAAAAGGTTTTCGTCAACGATCAGGTGTGGATTATGATGAAATATTTTCTCCAGTAGCTATGCTTAAGACCATCCGGATCCTTCTTGCCATCGCTGCATACCATGACTACAAAATCTGGCATATGGATGTTAAGACCGCCTTTCTAAATGGTGATTTAGAAGAGAGCGTGTACATGACTCGGCCAGAGGGCTTCGTGGACAGTGGGAGCAGCGGGAATGTGTGCAAGTTGCTTAAATCCATCTACGGCTTAAAGTATGCATCGTGGAGTTGGAACATTTGTTTTGATGTGGTAGTCAGAGAGTTTGACTTCATCAAAAATAGATGAACCTTGTATATACAAGAAGGCGCAGAGAGTAAGATTGTCTTCCACGTATTGTACGTAGATGACATACTCTTGATAGGAAATGATGTTCCTATGCTGCACTCGGTCAAGCTCTTCTTATCATAAAGATTCTTAATAAATGATCTAGGTGATGCCTCCTACATCTTGGGATTAAGATCCATAGAGATCGATCTAAACGGATACTGGGATTGTCCCAATTCAGATACATACACCACCATACTAAAGAGGTTTAGAATGGAAGATTCCAAGGGTGGGAATTCACCCATGATCTTAGGACTCACTCTCTCCAAAGAGATATCACCCAAGACAGATTTGGAGAGAGCTCGCATGCAAGGGATACCCTATGCTTCGGCAGTAGGCTCTATCATGTACACGATGTTATGTACCAAACCCGATACAGCATACTCACTAAATGTAGTGAGTAGGTATCAAGCAGATCCTGGAAAGAATCACCGAACAGCTGTGATGAACCTTCTCAAGTACTTGAGAAGGACTTAAAAGATGTTCTTTGTGTATGGTAACGGTGAACTCCAAGTGGAGTCCTTTACCGATTCGAGCTTCCAGAGTGATAAGGATGACTTTAAGCCGGTCTCGGGATTTGTCTTTACCCTCAATGGAGAGGCGGTTTGTTGGAAGAGTTCCAAGGAAGAAGCCGTGGCAGACTCGACGATGGAGGCTGAATACATCGCTGCCAACGATGCTGCCATAGAGGCTGTCTGGAAGAAGAAGTTCATAAACGAACTTGGTGTGGTTTCGTCCATCGAACATCTAATAACTTTGTATTGTGACAAAAATGGAGTTGTGGCTTTGGCCAAGGAACCCAGGTCCCAGCAGCGATCCAGGCATATTCTGAGGCGGTATCACCTGATCCGGGAGATAGTTGAACGCCGGGAGATCGAGGTCGGGAGAGTTGACATGAAGAACAACACAGCGGATCCACTCACAAAGGCCATACCCCATATACAAGTTGAGAGACTTTTCGGGATGTTGGGTATGAGATACTACAACAAATGTCCTTGGTGCAAGTGGGAGATTGTTAGTTATGTGTATGCCTTAGAGGCAATTATTGTACATGTGATGTATATTATAGTGGATGCTTGAATATATATAAAGAGGACTTTCTTGCTCGATATGATAGTATACTATCCGGTTACTCTTTGTCTTAACATGTAAACTTGTATTGTGATACTGTCTTGCTCTCACATATTGATAATGCCTTTAGGATGTGTACATGTGTACCAGGACTATGATGGAGATCATACTGATGGGGCCTGGGTAGTCCACATGTAACGTTTTAGAAATCGTTTAGATGAATTTTCTCTTAATAAGTAAAATAAATTTTGTATTCCGTAAACCTAGAAGGGATCATTTTCTGTATAGAATTAACTGCACCTAGATTAACCAGGAAATTGCTAGTTGCGGTATTTAGTTAGTCGCTTGTAAATTTTAGTTCACTTAAATTTTTTTTCCTTAATTAAAATATTATTATAAGTTTTTAATTATACACTTAATTAGTGGTAATTACAATTTGGATTGGGTTAATTATGCTAATTTAAATCCATGCCAACTTAAGCACAAGATTAAGCATCTTTGACTTCTTGGAAAATATCTTGGAAAATATCTAGATATTTTGAAGGTTAATGGAAATTTTAATTAAAATTATTAAGAGGTGGCATAAAGATAAGTGTTTTAATTAAGCTTTAATGTGTTTTAACCTATGATTTTTCCACACACTTCCACATATTTCCCTCTTCTTCTATTGTTGGCCGACACCCCTTGCTGCCCCATTTCTTTTCACACCCCATTTTCACTTCTTCAAGCTTCTGAAATTCATCAAAAATCATCAAATAATCCCACAAACTCAAAAAGTGAGGGTTGTTTAGTGTTATCCTTATTTAGTAGCCATGACACCTTAATTAACTCATGCCTTGATTTAACCTTGCCTTAACCTTGCCTTAGATATTTGTGTGAGAAATATCTACTTTGTTTTCCACCGGACAAGTACAGGATAACTCTTAGCAACTCCATCTTTCTAATACTGGATTGGGAACTCAAAAAGTTTGGTTCCCAAAACAGGTCTTCAACCGACGCTGGCTCCATACCGCTACAACTGTAGGGCACCCGGAGGGCGCCCTTTTGTTTTTGCGCTTCCCGAAAGTCGAACACAACTTTCTGGGGCGCAAAACGGGGTTTCCAATTTTTTATCGCTGCCCGGAAGTCGAAAACGACTTTCCGGGGCGATAAAAAGGGTCGCTGATTTTTTGGCGCTTCCCGGAAGTCGATTACGACTTGCCGGGCGACGAAAAAATCAAGTAAAGTCAGCAAGAGAGAAAAAGGGTCCACAGGGTACATTGTCACTCCAGATCCATCCAGTCGAGCCCCAAACACTGACCTCAACCTGCACTCAAGAATGCTCATATATAGGAACCGCCCATGTGAGTCTTTGGCTATCATCATCAGAAGACGACCTATCATCATCAGAATATGATCTTCTCACTAAAAGACTAGAACTGCGAACTTCAAATAAAGAATTGATAGCAGAAAATAAAAAATTGATAGCAGGGCCTCTTACTTAGTTTATGTTTCGCATTTATATGTCGGGTTTAAGGAACAGGAACATGAACATGAACATAATTATCTTTATTATTATTATTTTCACCATGAATTCGCTGACGAGCTCTCATCAATTGAGTTCCACCCCTTCTAAGAAGATACGGACCAGAGTTTCACGAGGCAAGTGTTAGTTATATGTATGCCCTAGAGGCCATTACTGTACATTGGATGTATATTGTAGTGGATGCTGGGACATATATAGGCAGGACTTTCTTGCTTGACATGATAGTACGCTATCTGGTTGCTCTTTATCTTAACATGTATACTTTCTGTCTCTCTGTTATATATTGATTGTAAGCCCGCGGGGGCGCCCCGGCCGTCGATCCGACGCCGGAAACGCGGAAAACAAAAAACTTTGCGAACTTTGCAAAACGGCACCACCGCGGACTTTTTACCCGGATCGGACCATTAACCTAGCAACTAGCAAAAAAGAAAATAGTAGAGATGCTATACCAAGTGATCCGTGTCCTTCGGTCTTCGTCTCCGCTCCGATCTCCCGCGGAATCTCCGTCACCTCCTCGCTCGTCGGAAAGGGCACCACGTAGCCGGAATCTTTTACGGGCTCCCGCCTCTTGACCGAGGCAACTCGGGCGCGAAGTTGGCTAGCCGACGCGTCCAAGATATGCTATAGAATAGTGTAGCAAGCAGGTCTCTTTGGGGTTTATGAGGTTGCCATGTTGGAGGAATTTTGCACAAAGAATTTCATGGATGCTTGATGGAGAAATTGAGCATGCAAAAGAAATGAAAATGGAGCATCCATCAAGGAATGAGCTCGGCCAAAGCAAATTTGCTCACTGGAAATGATGTGGGAATAGTGCACCAACCAAACCAAGCCTCTGAGCAAACTAATATATATTCATTCAACAAAGAAAATTAATCCATACACTCATATAAACCTCCAGCACACTCACACTACAAAGAAGGGGGGGCCCACGAAATTGCAAGCAAGGAATTTTCCACTCAAATTAATTAAACCTCTCTCCTCTCACTGGAAATCATGGCCGGCCCAAACAAACTCCAAGTGGGGAAAATCAAAGGAATAATAATTCACTCTCTTCTCACAATTCCATCCACTTCAATCTTTTCATTTCCAATCTAATAAATGCAATGGAAATGGACAAGAAAAGCATCTCATGATGAGAAAGCAACAATATGCAAGGAAGCCCTCCACTAAATGTTATTTGCGAACTTGCAAATAACACCTTCCAACGAAAAGTCCGGCCGAGAAGGAAAAAGAGAAAACCGGCCGGAACGGAATGCAAACTGGCAACCCCAGAAAAACCGATCCCGTAATAAATTACAGGAAAACCCCGCAACTGCAAATACATGCCCGCATTTGTATTCCCACTGAACACAAATGCAAAGAGACAAAACTACACAATCAAATACTAAGATCCGGCTTAAGCCAAAGCCGGCTAGTAAAAACCGTCCGATCACCATCCGTGCAATACCGCACGTATCTGATCGAACCCTGCCATATCTCCATACGGCCTCTACAGCGTTTCGCCCGAAAGCTGAGTAACTGAAAGTGTGGTGGACTCTAAAGACTCGTCAATACTATGGCTGTGGATTTAACCACTAGCACGTCAGAGGTATAAGCCAATACGTAACGGGCCACCAGCTATTGACTAAAAGGGACATCGATGAGCGAACTCATCCTGACACCCTACTGAGCCTGTCAGTGACAATATCCGTACAGTCCGGTCCGTTCGTCTATGAGCATCGCATGTCGGGCCTAGGGGGTGGGTAAAAGTCAGACCCCCAAAAGCGGTACAAGTCGTGTCGGAGTGTAGCCCAGAACACCCTGAGATAGTACCGGAATACCTACCAGTAAATCTCCTGTCTTGGCCAAGGACTTCGTGTAATGGCTCTCCTAGACACAGCGCGACCTCACCCTCAATACCGGGAGAGACGAACCCCCGAAGATCCGCTCACTGCCTCCATGTGGCTCGGGACTGTACCCAACTAAAACCTGTTTGCACGACTCCTTTGAGCCGTGGTAGGGTAGTAATCAAAGCACAGTGGGAACTCACACGAGACAAATGACGATCCCCAGGTCGATGAACTAACCTGTACACATGTCACCTGGGAACTGCTATCTGACGTCAGGTATAAGACCAACTAGCATGTTCCCGGCGAGTCCTGTCCGGTGTACTCATAACCCAATGAGCACCTGTATACATCTTAGGTGATCCAACTGACACTAGTGGCTTGTGAGACCGGCCACCGCCCCTCGTCGGGGTCTCGACTGTATACACTAGTCTACTCTGGAGAATCGATGCCCTGTCTCGAAACTCCCACGACTAGGGACCTTTTAAGGATATGCCTATAGACTCTAGCTCTCACTTGTATGATCGCCCTCATACTGCCGGCAGTCAAGCAAGAATCCTAGGGGCTCTATCAACGTGTAATAGCGACCTGTCAGGTCACCTAAAGCAGTACACGATGATAAAGGTAAACCAGATAACATACTATCATCTCGAGTAAGACTGTTGCACCGGGATAGGTCCTCCCTCAATCATTGCAATCACGTGCCTGTGATCCAATAATTGACTCTGAGGGCACTACCTCCAACAATCTCCCACTTGCACTCAAGGCTAATTATTGCGATGTCGCATACTCACAGCCCGTGTGATACCGAACACCCAACTCCTCTACTAGTTAGTCTCACAAAGCTCGTTTGTGAAACTATTGCGTTCAAGGAATAGCCTCAGCGAGTGGATCCGCCATGAAGTTTCTTTCTATGTCTCTCTATATCTCAAGTTCGCGGAGAAAGCTATCTCCCGAAATGAGCAATACATGTCCTAGAATGTCTGGATGTCTGATGGGACCTAGCTCATAAATGAACTCCAAATCCAAACTTCTTAGACTGTATCGTCAACTGAACTTAATCAGTATCTTGCGCCATGCCTTCCCTCAGTATCCTCTTGGACCAGCTGTCCAAAATACTGCCCCTCGTCAGAAGGAAAACTATAACTCTGATAGCCACTCTGCCATCCAGGTCAAATTGGAAGCCTGGAATGATAACCGTCTCCTTAAGGAGGCTGCCATTATCAATTCCCTAGAACATCAACTTATGTTCTAAAACTGCTTCCGATTGTTTCTCCAGGATTGGATCAATATCGACTTATTGCATCTACTGCAAGAACAACATCTGGCGTGGTACTTGACATCTCATGATTGACTCAATTGCCTAAGCAAGTGATATGCCAATCATGCACATCCCTCTCCCCTTTAGTCTGCAAGACACCTTCAGCGAGGGCGACTCCATCACCTGCAGGTATACTACCGTGCCAGGAGTGGTCCATTCTAAATACTCTTAGAATGCGGTCAAAGTACCCAGATTGGGAAACCACCCAAATCTAGATCTAAAACCATAGATCTAGTAACCAGAATGTCTGATATAATATCCAAGTCCTATGTGGAGAAACTACTGTGTGACGACCAAAGTATAACCGATCGTAGTATAGGAATATCACTTCCTACTCTGTGTATGTCATCAAATACCAGGACATCACACCCTACTACCTTCTTAACAGATCCATCCCCTATTCTGATGAAGTCAAACCTATGACTGTCACATCAGAAATAGATGATCTATCTCCGCTATATCTGCTTTAGTCTATAAATAGACATAAGCCACATGTCCACCAATGCTTCCGCTGCTCCCACTGACTACGACAACCCTCTGGCAGAGTCATATACACGTACGCTTCTAAAGCAAGTTTAGAACGACGCTATACTCATCCTTCCGCCGGGTCTCACAGTCTGGAACAACAGCAATGGCAAGTCTGGGTAAACAAGAACCTCCATGCCACCGTCCTTGAGCATACCGAAGTACCTCTCGGGTGCCTGAGGTTACCCACCATATCTGCGGAGTGGCCAATGGAATGTCAAACCAGATTGAATCTTTAGGTTCTTATCAAATCTTCAGTAATCGTTTGCGGTTCTGGAATCACTTCCAGTTCTACCATACTCCCACTACTGTTTTTCTGAAAAAATCCATTTTTGATAAAACTGTGGCGAGTCAAGAACAATATTACTATTGATCTTCCAGATGGTAGAAAGTCAACCCTCGTCATAGCCCGGGTCAACCCACAAACAGCCACTACTGAAACGTGCCTTGAGTTGTCCAGAGTCTGGTTTTAAGCATAAGCCGGACAACTCCCCGTATCTTAACAATGTCAAGATATGAACTGTTCTATATCCAAGAAACAGAGGCACTGATTTAATTGAACCAGATTCAAATCATGCAGCTGTCTCCAGTGCATGTCAACTAAATGGAAGAGAGGCCGATCAGCGTTACTCAACTTAGGAGTACTTCCATTTATGAGTAACCTGAAAGAGAAGCTAGTTCTCTTAATCATTACTATCAACTGAATTCCATTCACAAGTATCTATATCTTCGATCACCTTGAAGAATCCCGATACTTGCAACACCTGGTTCTCTATTTTACTCTTATACCTATAATTCCTCAAAACTTAGACCCTGTGTTTCTACGAAACACATGTCTAAGAACTAGAGAAGTTAAAAGTAAACAGAATATAGTACGAGGACCAACCCCTCTGTCCTAATGGACACTGGACAATATACAATACTCTGTATAAGTCCCCTAAGTCTGGTGACTCATTCACTGTGTGTCGTAGGTTGAAAACTGTACTTTTGGTTAAGAAGAATTACACCGCTGTTCAATGCTCCTTACCTAACCATCCACTGGTATAGGTAAATGTCATAGACATAATTTCAAAAAGATATGTCTCACTCTATAAAAATAGACGTACAGATATATCAATTTGAAATTGGTGCACAACAACGGATATTCAAAACCAAATATTTGCCGACCGGCAAACAACCCAGATGGCTTCCTCAAATATCACCAATTCCAACGAATCCCGATATAATGAGGATGGTCACCTAATTCCCAATAACTTACTCCCCTTCATCATCTGTAAAACCATACAGATGTGAGACTCATACCTGGTAAATACATACCCTGGAGCAAGTGCCTAATTGGGAAATCAGTTTTCATTTAACAGTAAACAGTAAAACTGAAACATTGAGATGTTTCGATGGGGTATCCTGGTATTCTTAGTAATGCCTCTTCCATTATCCAGATTCACAACTATAACTGTATAATTTTTTGCCACCTCTCCAAATCCCTTTATTTGTCTTTCGTCATTACCTTCTGTACACCCCTTTAGGCCAAATGGTTTTCTTCCTTCCCTACCGTTCGGCACCAGCCTATGGTTTGGAAGAAGACTATCCAATAAGCATAATGGGTGTACTGTCTTAATCCTAGGAGCACTCGCAATGCGAGAGAAGGTGAGGATAAAAGACAACCGAATGAACTTAATTCATAGGTGATTTAGGATTGACAAAGAAGTACATGGTTAGGTCGTGAATAGCAGTCGCAATTTACTTTGCCCTCTTACTAATCCCTTGCTTTGTCTGAACTTAATACCTTCTGTACACCGTTTAGGCTAATTGGCTTTCTTCATTCCCTACCGGTCGGCACCAGCCTAGGGTCTGGAAGAAGACTATCCAATTTGCGTAATAGGTGTACTACTCCTAAACCAAGGAGTACTCGCAACCTGAGAGAAGGTAAAAGGAAAAGACAACTGAATAGTCGCATTCGTTTTCTCCAGAACCTGAACCATCCTCGAAGTCCTTCGAGTTCGTATATAACCATACGATGGTTTTGTCCAATGGAAGTGGACGTTCGTAGTAATACGGGGTGTCCCGGAGAAAAGGGTAAAAGTAGGAGTGGCAAAGAGGTCTGCAACTCTGACAATCCAAAAGTCAGTGTTAAGATGGTTCGGTCAACTTGGTCACTGAGTCATAGTCTAGGGTCGGGTCAATGGTCGCTGCCAGAGAGAGAGAGAAAAGAAACACTCAGCGTGCACTCTAACCTAGATCAGAATGGTTACCAATTTATCTAATCTGGAAACCTCCCACTGTAACGTCAAATTCTTCCCCAAACCTGAAAGAAGAATTAGTCGGGAATACCCGAGGAGTAAACCAACTCATCAGTGGGAATCGGGATCCAACTCTCATCGCATGATAACGTGACTGAATCCGCTCACGGTATCACACTCCAGAAGGTATGCGCATATCTGGCAAGTTTCAGTTCTTTTGAAACTCCCGATGTGGATTTCTGCCCCATGCTCTTATGACCTTGACTTTGGCCAACATATCATAAGTCACATGTCAAGTTCTACCCGTCATTCTCCTGGTTGATTTAAACCCACCCGTACATACCCTTGACTTTGGCCAAAATGGCAGTACGACTGTCCCAAACCAACGCATCTATCTATGCTGCATACGAATACCCAACAGCTACCAAACACTGTGCCTTGACTTTGGCCAACATACACAGCATGAATACTATTGACTATCCATATGAAACGACGGAGGGCTACGAATGGTTTCTGGCGAAAACCTTTAACGTAATGAACTTGATATCGTTGAAGGAACGGATAGCTTTGTAAAAATATAGTGACGAAAACCTTTGCTAAAGAGGTCACTCCCGGTGAAGGGATCTCGGCTCCTTCCCCGTAGAATGAGGTGCAGGATATTCCAAATGAATACCACGATGCAAAGCAAAAGTAATCGGCTATAGTGAAATTACTGCCCTGACGCAAACTTTTGTCCAAGGGGTCACTCCCGGTGAAGGGATCTCGGCCCTTGCCTCGTCGACTGAGGAGCAGGATATTCCAACTGAATACCACGGTGCAAAACAAAAGTGAACGTCCTTGCAATAACAGCTTTTTGAAAAAGTGTTCCAACAACATCAGAATAGGTTTGTTTATCTTGCATTGATCCGAATCATTGCAGTCCCATCAATTGATCACACCACAAAGAACGAAAATATACTGACGTACGTATATGCCATCCGCATTCGCCACTGGGTCCCGTCATCACTCGTTAGGTTAGCTAACTAACGACAGAGCGGGGACTGGACTAGCGCGGATGAAAAACATATACAATATCTACTAGTATATATATATAATATATAATTTTCGCTCAAGGCATGATAAAATGCAACAGCACAGAAAAGTACAGCAACACAGATCAATACAGATATCTGGGATCCCCGGGTTTAACAGAGCCGCTGAAACCCGACGTTCCCCTGGTCGTGTGGATAGCCTGTGCAATGAAAATCCTAGACCCCTACGGGCGCGGCAAGTCACCCGCCAAAACCTGAAGCGAGGCAGCCCCCTTCAGCAACGTGAATGGACCACCCAGCACTTCACGGAATCCGGTAACTTAGGCACCCCTCCTGGGTCAACCTGTACCCCCTACGAGTGCGGCGAATAGCCCGCCAATTCTAGAGTGAAGCCCCTTCCGTCTCAATGCCATGAGATGCGGGCTTGTTGCCCTCTAGAACCCGGCTATCCGTGCATCCCTCCGCGGGGTAATCCTAGTACAGAAAGTAAAATATACATACAACGGGTACATCGACCGCAACCTGGTCGTGCCCCAAAAGAATAATACAAACAGGCAGTGACGGCAGTCCACATGTCGGACGCTCGCCCCGCAATATCAAATGTACATAATACAACAAAGCTGTACTACCACTGCAACCAGGCTATCCCCACGACCGATCCGCAACAACACAGTACAAACACAGAACATCAACGTGAATGTTACGTTCGCAAATCCGTCTAACCGGGCTATAGCAGTTAGACAGGATTTACCGATCAAGTGACATTCACGGTCGCAGATATAATGTAAATACTGTGAACTGGCATGTTTAAAATATCCGATCGAACAAATTTTATCAAGTGGGCCCCAAGCAATACTGTAGCACTTACAGAAAAATTGGGCCCAAAGAAAATATCCCAAAACCCCTATTTCCAACTCATAAGCTTACTGGGAAAATATGGTGCCACGATTCATCCTAACCGCCGCGGAACCGCGGCCAAACCAGGGGTTTGGCCGCGTTTCCGCGGCCGAAGTGAGGAATCAGTGGATCGTATTTTCCCAGAATTCTTAGAATTTCTTGTACATGCCTCTGCAACAACCTGAAAAATTTTAGGAGCTCAAAAAAATTCAACAGAGAACACATGTGCACAAAAATACGGTTTTTGGGGATTTTGTTCGATCGGGTTCTAAACGCGCTAGAACAAGCTAGGCAAGGTTAATGGCGTGGCTCTGATACCATTGTAAGTGCACGGCGGCGCCCCGGCCGACAACCCGACGGCCAAATGCGGAAGCGGTGAAAAACATTAATTTTTGCGGACTTAGCAAACCGGCACCACCGCGCACTAAACCCCGGATCGGGCCATTAAACTAGATCTAGCTTACAACAAGACGGGTTAGAGATATACCGACAGATCCGAGTCCTCCGGTCTTCGTCTCCGCTCCGATCTCCCGCGGAATCTCCGTCACCTCCTCGCTCGTCGGAAAGGGCACCACGTAGCCAGAATCTTTTACGGGCTCCCGCCTCTTGACCGAGGCAACTCGGGCGCGAAGTTGGCTAGCCGACGCGTCCAAGATATGCTATAGAATAGTGTAGCAAGCAGGTCTCTTTGGGGTTTATGAGGTTGCCATGTTGGAGGAATTTTGCACAAAGAATTTCATGGATGCTTGATGGAGAAATTGAGCATGCAAAAGAAATGAAAATGGAGCATCCATCAAGGAATGAGCTCGGCCAAAGCAAATTTGCACACTGGAAATGATGTAGGAATAGTGCACCAACCAAACCAAGCCTCTGAGCAAACTAATATATATTCATTCAACAAAGAAAATTAATCCATACACTCATATAAACCTCCAGCACACTCACACTACAAAGAAGGGGGGGCCTACGAAATTGCAAGCAAGGAATTTTCCACTCAAATTAATTAAACCTCTCTCCTCTCACTGGAAATCATGGCCGGCCCAAACAAACTCCAAGTGGGGAAAATCAAAGGAATAATAATTCACTCTCTTCTCACAATTCCATCCACTTCAATCTTTTCATTTCCAATCTAATAAATGCAATGGAAATGGACAAGAAAAGCATCTCATGATGAGAAAGCAACAATATGCAAGGAAGCCCTCCACTAAATGTTATTTGCGAACTTGCAAATAACACCTTCCAACGAAAAGTCCGGCCGAGAAGGAAAAAGAGAAAACCGGCCGGAACGGAATGCAAACTGGCAACCCCAGAAAAACCGATCCCGTAATAAATTACAGGAAAACCCCGCAACTGCAAATACATGCCCGCATTTGTATTCCCACTGAACACAAATGCAAAGAGACAAAACTACACAATCAAATACTAAGATCCGGCTTAAGCCAAAGCCGGCTAGTAAAAACTGTCCGATCACCATCCGTGCAATACCGCACGTATCTGATCGAACCCTGCCATATCTCCATACGGCCTCTACAGCGTTTCGCCCGAAAGCTGAGTAACTGAAAGTGTGGTGGACTCTAAAGACTCGTCAATACTATGGCTGTGGATTTAACCACTAGCACGTCAGAGGTATAAGCCAATATGTAACGGGCCACCAGCTATTGACTAAAAGGGACGTCGATGAGCGAACTCATCCTGACACCCTACTGAGCCTGTCAGTGACAATATCCGTACAGTCCGGTCCGTTCGTCTATGAGCATCGCATGTCGGGCCTAGGGGGTGGGTAAAAGTCAGACCCCCAAAAGCGGTACAAGTCGTGTCGGAGTGTAGCCCAGAACACCCTGAGATAGTACCGGAATACCTACCAGTAAATCTCCTGCCTTGGCCAAGGACTTCGTGTAATGGCTCTCCTAGACACAGCGCGACCTCACCCCCAATACCGGGAGAGACGAACCCCCGAAGATCCGCTCACTGCCTCCATGTGGCTCGGGACTGTACCCAACTAAAACCTGTTTGCACGACTCCTTTGAGCCGTGGTAGGGTAGTAATCAAAGCACAGTGGGAACTCACACGAGACAAATGACGATCCCCAGGTCGATGAACTAACCTGTACACATGTCACCTGGGAACTGCTATCTGACGTCAGGTATAAGACCAACTAGCATGTTCCCGGCGAGTCCTGTCCGATGTACTCATAACCCAATGAGCACCTGTATACATCTTAGGTGATCCAACTGACACCAGTGGCTTGTGAGACCGGCCACCGCCCTTCGTCGGGGTCTCGACTGTATACACTAGTCTACTCTGGAGAATCGATGCCCTGTCTCGAAACTCCCACGACTATGGACCTTTTAAGGATATGCCTATAGACTCCAGCTCTCACTTGTATGATCGCCCTCATACTGCCGGCAGTCAAGCAAGAATCCTAGGGGCTCTATCAACGTGTAATAGCGACCTGTCAAGTCACCTAAAGCAGTACACGATGATAAAGGTAAACCAGATAACATACTATCATCTCGAGTAAGACTGTTGCACCGGGATATGTCCTCCCTCAATCATTGCAATCACGTGCCTGTGATCCAATAATTGACTCTGAGGGCACTACCTCCAACATTGATAAAGCCCTTAGGATGTGTACTCGACTTCCAGGACTATGATGTAGATCATGTTAGTTATATGTATGCCCTAGAGGCCATTATTGTACATTGGATGTATATTGTAGTGGATGCTTGGACATATATCGGGAGGACTTTCTTGCTCGACATGATAGTATGCTATCTGGTTACTCTTTACCTTAACGTGTACACTGATTGTCTCTCTGTTACATGTTGGTAAAGCCCTTAGGATGTGTACTTGACTACCTGACTATGATGCGGATCATACTAGTGGGGACATGGTAGTCCATAAGTACATCCTTCAAAATTCCTAGTCGTGGGTGTACCGAGACGGGGCATCGATATACCAGAGTAGACTAGCGTATACCTTCTCGACCCATACAGATGGGCGATGGATGATCCCAAATCCATTGGTGTTTGACATCAAAGATGTTATACGGGTGCTTATTGAAGACTGGGTACACTGGACGGACTCACCGAGAACTCCCAGATGGTATTATACCTTACTTTAGATGGCAGTTCTCTGGTGACACTGGTACAGGTTAGTCTGTAGACCCGAGATCGTCATAGAGTCTTGTGTGATTCCCACTGTGCTTTGATTTCCACCTTACCACGTCCAAGAGGGCGTGCAAAACGGTGGTTTTTGGGTACAGTCCCGAGTCACATGGAGGCAATGAGCGATAGGAGGGGATTCGTCTCTCCTGGTATAGGGAGTTGATGTCACGACCCGAGAGTTTCGACTCGTGACCGGCACTTAACCACGCAACGTCTACAGGCGTAACGCAGCTAAGTAAGCCAAACCCAGAAATCAAAACCAATAAATAAAGAGTGATTAAAACATTTTTGTAAAAACAGTCATACATGTCTGAAAAGCTTCCATTTATTTAGTAGAAATCCTTTTAAGTTCAAGAATTATAACTTTTATAATTTTGGCAACATTTCCATTCTTAACATTTGTCCCGCAAGTCGGGTAAAAGCAAGGTGTAGCAGAAATAACAAGTGAAATAAATAAAGCATCCCAATATGATATAAGACGCCGTAGCGAAGAATACACAGTAAAGCAAGTACAATATCACAAAAGGTAAGACTGCATAACATAAAGTCGGCTCACATGCGAGCTCGACACCAGAATGTAAAATCATACATATCGTCCTCACAACTGTCTCTAAGTCAATACAGAAAAGTAGATGGAGAATACTAGATACATCAATATACAACTGAAAGATAACAGATACCGTACAAAACCCACCTATTAGCAAAAGGCTATCTCGCCTCAAAAGGGTATCTGTGCCAAAAGATGCGGTAAACAGCCAGCCGTTACTACCCCCAAGGGCAACCTGCAAATACTGTGGCACAACGGGGGTGAGTTGCCAACTCGTGAATAGAGATAACATATAAAGGTGATCGCGAGCATGCACATATAGCGTGGCTCTACTAATGCCATCAGATGATATCAATGCATGCCAAACAGTGGATGCAATAGTAATGCAAGTACTTTATCAGGTAAATGCTACAGGATGAGATATATAGTAGTCAATACTGAGTATGGGATAAATAACATCTACATGGACTGTGTCAACATGGAAAACAATAAGCGATGCCTCAGACTGCACCCAATCCCAAATACACTCAGGCGCCGGCACACCCATCGGCCCTCAAATCCTGTATATCTCAGAGGAATCACGAGTGCCCAACATCGGCACCCAAAATATCATAAAATACTCGTGTCCAGCATCGACACGCAAATCCTCGTATCTCGGGCTCCGTCAGTCCGGAACGGCCCACGGGGTCCGTCTGCGGTATCGGCCCTCGGCCCCGGCAGTACGGATCATCCCGCATCCATCTCTCGACTCTGGTCAGTATCCTCCGGACAACTGCCAGGTCCAACCAATCACCGGTAGGTACTCGCCCGCCTCCAGGCTCAATCGGCAAAACCCATCGATCATCTTGCCGAGGGGAACCATACCGGGCCCACCACGAACCCGCAAACGGAACATCCACTCCTCGAATCGGGTTCAAGCACACGTCTCAGCACCGAGAAAACGCGTGGTGGACACACCAAAATATCATATCACGAGGTACCGGGTTTTTTTCAAAATAGTGCATCTTTTCTTAAATACTTCCACGGTCCTCAAAACCAGAAATCGCATGAAATCCAACACCAATAAGTAAATCCAATGCGAGGTACAATGTAAATCAATCCATGGTATGAGCATGAGGGGAAAACCGCTTTTAAAAATAGTTTCCGTTTTTAAAGATGTCATGCGGCTCCCAATTTCCAGGAAATCACCACCAATCATACGTAAGATAAACTACATCAATATAATCTGGGCAGTTCTACAGTGAGTGTGGCATGGCAATTACTAACGGTGTGTGTGTAGCATGCAAATAGTGCCCGTGCAACATAGACCGTTGGTAATAGTGCGGTGTTCTATCAGTTCTAAGCATATATATATAAACACAGCAGGGAATGCAATATGCGATGACAGTCTATGGGGTACATGCAACATATAATAATAAAGTCCTATCAGCCCTGACGCATAACGCCATGCGGGCGATATCCCCGTAGATGTGAAATCTACTCACCGTGTCTCGCGCTAAATTTATCCAACCACTTGCTTGCCCTTCTTCGCAGCGTCCGTCTCACTGGCCTGCGAACCTAGAATCACATAACATATATCACACATAAGCTCAATTTCATAAAAACGCGACATTACGGTCCAACTAGAAACCCGTGTCGCAAACCAATCGCGCGTGTGCGCGATACGCTAAAACGTGTGATCACGCACCTGAAACTACCCCGACGCGTCGCGATATGCAAAAACCCCAAACCTACTCACGTATCACGCGTGTCGCGAAGGTTTAGAAAAACGGCAAAATAGGTATTTGTTCCCAGATTTCTATACAAAACTAGATTTACAAAACTATATATATAACAACACCCTACACACTAGCAGACACCTACAGGACCAAACACCACCCCAAACCCTACCCATCTGGCCGCAATTTGCGGCCAGAAAGAGAAAATCGGCAGCCTACTGTAGCAATTAGGGGGTCGGGTTCAAGCTATGGTATCAGCACATCTCCACTGCACTGCAGTCTTCCCAATTTGACTCAGATCTCATCGGGTCAAAAGCAGATCCAGAAAACCTCAAATTTGCTTAAAAACGACAATTTGCATCAAATAGGGAAACTGGTGGTATTTTAGTGTAATAGGGGTTAAGCTAAGCTAATAGGGTCTCAACAAACCTCAATTATCCTACTGAAACCAATTTACACCTCATTAGCACAAAGTTCCCATTAAACACCCCATATCACATTAAAACGCACTAAAAACCATTAACCGATGCAAATCTACACTAACTAAGCAAACTAGGGAAGCAAGTTAGGAAGTATACCTCACACTTAACCCTAGGGAGCTGCAGGAAGATGAAGAAGTGAAGGGAAGGGGCTGCACTTGATGTTGTTGCTGTTGGTGCTCACTGCTGCTGCTGCTGAACTTTGCTGCTGCTGCTACTGCTGATTGCCTGCTGCTGTTGCTGCTGCTATGCTGCTTGGTGCTGGGGTTCTGGAGCAGAGAGGTAAGTGTGTGTGTGTGTGAGTGTGTGAGAGTTTTGAGAGAAAAACAAAAAGGAAATGAGAGGCAACAATTATCACTCACTTGTCAACCCTCCTCTCTCTCTCTTCATTAATGGCAAGCATGGCTTGAGCCATGATGCCCTCTCTCTCTCTCTCACAAGTCAACACCCACTACAATTTCAAATTAAAGTAACTTTTAATTAACTAATTAAACTTGATTAAAACCCAAAAGGCTTAATCCTCAAGATTAACCCACCATGGTCACTTAACATGGTAAAAACTCATTTAAAAAAACCCTAGTTTACATGCACATGTGTGTGCAAGCGTAGGAAAATTTTAGAAAAATATTTATTAAATTAGGAAAAATATTTGAAACACAATTTGGTAAACTTTTTATTAAAACCCATTATTTAAATATATTTAGTCACTAAACAAATCCTAAGGTGTTACAATCTCTCCCCCTTAAAGAAATTCGTCCCCGAATTTCAAAAATCTAACTACACGTACCTTCAAAAAGATGGGGATACGTCTTCATCATCTCGCTTTCGGTCTCCCAAGTGACCTCCTCACGGTTCTGGCTACGCCAAAGTACCTTGACTGATGGAATGTCCTTCTATCTCAACCTCTTCACTTGTTGATCCAAAATCATCACCGGCTGCTTTGCATAGGAAAGGTCGCGCTCCAGCTGGATCGTCGGGTGCTGAATCGCGTGCGAAGGATAATGAAGATATCTGCGGAGCATCGAGACATGAAACACGGGGTGCACATCTGGAAAGCTGGGCGGAAGGGCTAAACGGTAGGCTACTGTACCAACACGCTCGAGGATCTCGAAGGGGCCCACATACCTGGGACTGAGCTTCCCCTTCTTTCCAAGCCTCATCACACCTTTCATCGGGGAGACCCTCAAGAAAACATGATCACCAATAGAAAACTCAAGTCTGCGTCGCCGACGGTCTGCATAAGATCTCTGCCTACTCTGTGCCGCTCTCATCCTATCGCGAATCAACTGGATCTTCGCGGTCATCTCCTCAACGATCTGTGGCCCTAAGATACTGCTCTCACTGAGCTCTGTCCAACAAGTGGGCGACCTGCATTTCCTTCCATAAAGAGCCTCAAATGGTGCCATCTGAATGGTCTCCTGCTAGCTGTTATTGTATGAGAACTCTACCAAGGGTAAGTGATGATCCCAGCTACCTCCGAAATCTAATACACACGCTCTGAGCATGTCCTCGAGAGTCTGAATCGTCCGCTCTGACTGTCCGTCGGTCTGCGGATGAAATGCTGTACTGAAACTCAAGCGAGTGCCCAAAGCCTCCTGAAGCCTCTGCCATAGTCTACTGGTAAACTGGGTGCCTCTGTCGGACACAATACATGTCGGGACTCCGTGTAGTCGCACTATCTCGTCAATGTAGATCTGGGCATACTGAGTAAATTCGAAAGTCGTCTTCACCGGTAGGAAGTGAGCCGCTTTCGTCAAACGATCCACGATCACCCAGATGGAGTCATACCCCCGACCAGTCCTGGGTAGTCCCACAATAAAGTCCATCGAAATCTGTTCCCATTTCCACTCCGGAATGGGTAACGGCTGTTGCGCTCCCACAGGCCTCTGGTGTTCAGCCTTGACTTGCTGACAAGTCAGGCATCTCGACACAAAATCTGCGATGTCCCTCTTCATTCCGTCCCACTAGTAAACACCTCTCATATCATGATACATCTTGGTGGAACCAGGATGGACGCTATATACTGATCGATGTGCCTCCTCAAGAATCTCGCGCCTTAGTCCCTCAGCATCAGGTACGCACAGTCTGACTCCAAATTGTAGTAACCCCTGATCATCGATCACGAACTCGGAAAATCTGTCCTGTCCAATCTGTGCCATGATCTCTGAACATCGGTCATCACTGAGCTGTGCCTCATGTATACGATCGATCAACTGTTGGCGTGCACGGACATGCGCTATCTGTCCTCCAATCGGCATGAACTCGAACTGTATCGGCTGTCGCATAATATCTGCCAGTCCGCGGATGACTGCTCCTGTACTGCGCTCAAACAAGATAAACTACCCCCGGGCCTCTTACTCAAAGCATCCGCCACTACATTTGCCTTGCCCGGGTGATATAAGATCTCGCAGTCGTAATCCTTCACTAACTCCATCCATCGGCGCTGTCGAAGGTTCAGATCCCGCTGCTGGAATATGTATTTCAGACTTTTGTGATCCGTGAATATTTGGCACGACTCGCCGTATAGGTAATGTCGCCAGATCTTAAGTGCAAAGACCACTGCTGCCATCTCCAAATCATGAGTGGGGTAGTTCTGCTCATGCTTCTTCAATTGTCGCGAGGCATACGCGATCACCTTATCATGCTGCATCAGTACGCACCCTAACCCCACTCGAGAAGCATCACAAAAGACCACAAATTCGCCCGATCCGGAAGGTAAAGATAACACCGGTGCCGTCGTCAGCCGTGTCCGTAACTGCTGGAAACTGTGCTCGCACTCCTCTGTCCAAACGAAAGGAACTCCCTTCCGGGTCAACCCGGTCAACGGTGTAGCAATACGGGAGAAGTCCTGCACAAAACGTCTATAGTAACCGGCCAACCCCAAAAAGCTGCGAATCTCCGTCACCGATGTGGGTCTGGGCCAACGCTGAACGGCCTCGATCTTCCTCGGGTCTACACATATACCGTCTCGTGAAATCATATGGCTTAAGAAATCTACGCTGTCCAGCCAAAAAGCACACTTGGAGAATTTCGCATAGAGCTGGTGCTCCCTCAAGGTCTGCAATGTGATCCGCAGGTGCTGCTCGTGCTCCTCACTACTCCGGGAATACACCAAGATATCGTCAATGAAGACTATGATGAACAGATTCAAGTATGGCCGGAAAATATGGTTCATCAAGTCCATGAAGGCTGCTGGCGCATTGGTGAGTCCGAACGACATTACCAAAAACTCGTAATGGCCGTAGCGCGTACGGAAAGCTGTCCTGGGAATGTCCTCCTGTCGAACCCGCAGCTGATAATAGCCCGATCATAAATCGATCCTCGAAAAGTACCCTGCCCCCTGAAGCTGGTCGAACAAATCGTCGATACGCGGCAAAGGATACCTGTTCCGCACCGTCACCCTGTTCAGCTGGCGGTAGTCGATACACAGACGCAAACTGCCGTCCTTCTTCTTGACGAACAGGACTGGAGCACCCCAAGGAGAAACACTGGGTCGAATAAGTCCCTTATCTAGCAAATCTTGCAACTGACCCTTCAATTCCCTAAGTTCCGCCGGGGCCATCCGATAAGGCGGTATGGAAATAGGCCCCGAACCTGGAACCAAATCAATACAGAAAGAAATGTCGCGCTCGGGCGGCAACCCTGGAAGCTCGTCAGGGAACACATCAGGAAACTCGCTAACAACCGGAACCTGATCCAATGGAACCTCTGTAGCGCGAGTATCGCAAACATAGGTGAGAAATCCCTGACATCCCTTCCTCAAAAGCTGTCTAGCGCGAAAAGAAGAAATCACACTGTGAGGGGCGGCACCACGGTCCCCCAACACAACAAAAACCGACTCGCCGGGAAAGCAGAATCTAACTGTCTTCTCACGGCAGTCCACAGAAGCATAGCACGTGGCTAACCAATCCATGCCCAAAAGAACGTCGAAGTCCAACATCTCCAGAAGGATCAAGTCGACAGGCAACTCTCTCTCGCCAATACAGACGATACAGGATCGGAACACGTGCCTAGCAACAAACGACTCTCCCACAGGAGTGGTCACCACAAGCGGCTGATCAAGCAAGCCGGACTCACTACCCAAACTCGGCACAAAGTGTGTGGATACGTACGAGTGTGTGGATCCGGGATTGAACAACACGTGTGCATCAACTGAACATACAGGAAGGATACCTGAAACCACTGCATTGGACGCCTGCGCGTCCTGATGCGTCAAAGCAAAGACCCGTGCCTGTCCACCACCTGCAATTGACTGCCCTCTGCCTCGGTCATCCCGTCCTCTCTGAGCAACTCCTCCACGCCCACGACCTCTCTGTGCGTGAGTCTGGCGCGGAGAAACGGTAGGTACAACGGGAAACGCCCTCTGGGGTGGTGAAGGTGGTAAAGTAACATGCGGTGCTGCCGCCTCCCTCCGGTGTGTCTCTGGACAATCTCGAACGAGGTGAAGTAGGCTGCCACATCTGAAGCAACCCCGCGGCGACTGCCGACTTTCCTGGGGATACGAACTAAACATCCGGCCTCGTCCCGAATCTCTGCTACTGCTAGTACCAGAACGATACCTGTCGCGGCGTCTGAATGACTGCCTCCGTGCGGAAATACTGGTACGAACTCTCTTCGGCTCTGGAACTACCGAAGTCTCAGCAAGGTGCTCCTCCACTACTAGGGCTGCGTCTACAGCTGCTGCATAGGTCTCGTAGTGCTGCGCGCTGATCGCGAGGAACAGTGGTGTAAGCAAGCCTCGAACAAATCTCCTGACTCGCAACTCCTCGGTAGCCACTAAATATGGGGCGTAGACTGCTAGCTCTGTAAACAGCACGTCATACTCTGCCACTGTCATCCCTGGCGTCTGGCGCAAGGACTCAAATCTGCGTGCTCGGGCATCCCTAACACTCTGGGGAAGGAAACGGGCTAGAAATATGGTCACGAACTCCGTCCAGGTCATAGGAGGAAGACCTGCTGCTCTGCCCTTCTCAACTGAATCACACCACTTCTGCGCAAGACCTTCCAGGAGAAAGCTCGCAAACTCGACCCATCTCGTATCTGCGCATATGAGGGAACGGCATATACGGGCCATCCAATCGATGAAAGACTGTGGGTCCTCGGCTGTATCGGTGCCTGTGAAGACCGGAGGCTTCAGCCTCATGAACTCTGATAGCGATACTGTAATCACCTCCGTGGCTGCAGGGGCAACTGGCTGCGCGGTAGGTACCATCACGGTCGCTGGAACAGGTGGAGCTACCTCTGGTCGCTGCGCTCGAAGCGTCTCAACTAGCGATCCTATCATCTGGCACATCTCCTGCATGCTAGATCCCACCGTCTGGCACATCTCCTGCATACCAGCCCCTAGCGTGGCGATCTGATCTGTCACGGCAGGAACAGTCTGCTCGGGTACAACGGGTGCACTGCCCGGATCAGTCCTTGTCTCGGACGAGTCAACTCGAATCTCGGCCCTCGCGGCCGCTCTCTGTGCCCTCGTAGTCTTAGGCGGCATAATGGCTGAAAGAAAGTTTGGATTCGATAAGAACACGGAAATCGAATCGCAAGAACATATGTAAACAAGGAGGAATTTAAATCAACAAGTCCTAAGGTCGCGTAGACGGAGTACCGTGTCGTGAGTATGCCGCGGAACATACACACGCTAAGCTACCCTGCTGCAGCTACCTACTCCATCATACCAGGGTCATCCTACACTCCGAAGGTAAAACCTACGCTCTGATACCAACTTTGTCACGACCCGAGAGTTTCGACTCGTGACCGGCACTTAACCACACAACGTCTACAGGCGTAACGCAGCTAAGTAAGCCGAACCCAGAAATCAAAACCAATAAATAAAGAGTGTAAGTCCGTGTTGCCCACCCCGGTGCTTACGGGGAGGCGGAAAAGATAATAAAAATCGGATTTTTAATGACTTAGGAAACATGGACTATGCTTGTGAGGATCTTTGCTAAACATAAACTAGCTAACCCTAACTACAAAGTAGCTAAGTGAAGAAAGGTTATACCTTTGGTCTTTAGTCCTTCTCTCCTTGCTCCTAGGTATGGTAGAAAGAGTTCACCTTGCTTGTCTTCTCCCGTCAAAGAAGGATCCACTTGAAAGCCACCACCTTTAGCTTCAACTCCAAGCTAGGAGTAACTAGAGTACAAGAAATGCTAAGACTTGAACCCTAGAAGTGAGTAGAGAAGATCAAGAGAGGGTTTTTCTCAAGCCCTTTTTGTTTCTCAACACATGAGAGGGAGAGAGCTTGAGGGAGAGGATGAGCAAGAGAGAGAAAAGATATGATAGAATGAAAAAATAGTGAGCCATTCTCACTAATATGTGAGGATAATTTTAATTAGATAATTAGCTTGAAAATTGTCATGATAAATCATGAATTGACCATTATCATTTCATTTTTGCAAAGATCAAAGAGCATCTTCCAAATGAAATGATTATGGTCAAGTTGTCAACATGGTCAACAAGTCAATGAAGTCAAATTGTCAACAACAACCATGCACAATAATTAAGCTAATTATCAATTAACAATAATCCACACAAAATCAATAGGGTTAATAAAATGACAAAAGCCATTAACCCTAAACAAGGTCCTCTCCCCCAATCTCAAGCAACTGTGCATACGCACCCGCATTCGTGATCCGAGGAACACGAACACAATGAGAAAAACCAATCTCAAATCATATACTAGGATCCGGCTTAAACCAAAGCCCGCTAGTATAAACTGTCCGGACAGCAAACGTGCACAAGTGCGCGGATGCGAACGAACCCTGTCGCAAAACCATGCGACCTCTACTCGTTTTGCCTAAAGGCGAATAGCTCTCTGTGTGGGACTCTAAAGACTCGACACTATGCTGGCAGTGGGTTTAACCACAGACCGCAAGCGGCACTAGCTGTACGTAACGGTCCCCAGGTAGAAGTCGATAAGAAGACTGACGAGGTGAACCCCATCTGCACTCCTACTGAGCCTGTATGTGACAGTCTCCGTACAGTCCGGTATGTTCGTCTGATACATCGCATGGCGGGCCTAGGGGGGCGGTGAACGTCAGTCCCCTAATAGCGGTACAAGTCGTGTCGGAGTGTAGCCCAGAACACCCTGAGATAACACTGGAAACCTACCAGTATATCTCGCTTGCCCTGGCCAGGGACTACTCGTGTAATGGCTCTCCTAGACACAGCGCGATGTCAACCCCCAATACCGGGAGAGACGAATCCTGTCTAACCGTCACTGCCTCCAAGTGCTTCGGGACTGCACCCAAAAACTACCTGTTTGCACAGCTCCTTTGAGCCGTGGTAGGGTAGTAATCAAAGTGCAGTGGGAACACACTCGAGGCGAAGTGACAGTGTCAAGTCAGTGGACTAAGCTGTACTCATGTCACCTGGGAACTGATAACTGACGATAGGTATATTACCAACCAACAGTTCCCGACGAGTCCTGTCCAGTGTACTCGTAACCTAACGAGCACCCGCATACTATCCCAAGTACGACGTACTAACGGATGTGGGACAGACCGTCTCCCACACTGGGATGAGAAGCGCATACGCTAGTCTACTCCGGAGTATCGATGCCCTGTCTCGATAGTCCAACGACCAGGGACCTGTATAAGGATGTGCTTATAGATTACCCAGCTCCCACGAGTGCGAGCGCCATCACAACGCTGGTAATCAAGCAAAGATCCTAAGGGCTCTACTAATATGTATACCAGCAATATGTTAAAAGAAACACATGCACATATTAAAGCAGAGACAAACCAAGTAGCATACTACCATTTCGAGCAAGATTGTATATACAACTGTGAATATCCCAAGCTTCCATTAAGTAATATACAAGCTAGTATGATACAGTAATGGCCTCTAGGGCATATACACTAACAATCTCCCACTTGCACTAAGGCCATGTACTGGCGTATCGAAGACCTATCATCTCGATCAGCCGCTCGAACTGAGTCTGGGGCAAGGCCTTGGTGAATGGATCTGCAGTGTTATCCTCTGATGCAACTCTCCGGACCTCGATCTCCTGGCGATCCACGATCTCCCTGATCAGGTGATACCGCCTTAAGATGTGTCTGGATTTCTGATGGGACCTGGGTTCCTTCGCTAAAGCTATAGCCCCGTTGTTGTCGCAATACAGAGGTATTGGGTCAACAATGGATGGAACCACCTGAAGTTCTTTCAAGAACTTCCTCATCCAGACAGCTTCTTTTGCGGCATCAGATGCAGCGATGTATTCCGCTTCCATAGTCGAGTCAGCAACGGTTTCCTGTTTGGAGCTCTTCCAACACACCGCCCCTCCATTGAGGGTAAAGACAAAACCCGACATGGACTTGGAATCATCCTTGTCACTCTGGAAGCTGGAGTCAGCAAAGGCCTCAATCTGCAGGTCTTTTCCGCCATACACCAAGAACATCTCCTTAGTCCTTCTCAGGTACTTGAGAATGTTCTTTACTGCTATCCAATGTTTCTCCCCAGGGTTTGACTGATACCTGCTTACCACACTCAGTGCATAAGCCACATCCGGTCTGGTACACAACATCGCATACATTATAGAGCCTACCGCAGAAGCGTAGGGTATAATAGACATGCGATCCCTCTCCAAATCAGTCTTGGGAGACATCTCTTTGGAGAGGGTGATCCCGTGACAAGCCGGTAGATTACCGCGCTTGGAATCTTCCATACTGAATCTCTTCAGTATGGTGTCGATGTACCTGGACTGCGAGAGTCCTAATATCCTCTTGGATCTGTCACGGTAGATCCGGATACCCAGAATGTAGGAGGCATCACCCAGGTCTTTCATGGAGAACCTGTGTGACAAGAACCCCTTGACAGATTGTAGCATAGGAATGTCATTTCCTATTAAGAGAATGTCATCCACGTATAAAACGAGGAATACTACAGTTCTCGCTACAAATCTACAATAGATGCATGGTTCATCTGGATTTTTGATAAAGCCAAATTCTTTGACCGTCTCATCAAAACAGATGTTCCAACTCCGCGATGCCTGCTTGAGTCCATAAATGGACTTGAGCAACTTGCACACCTTTCCGCTGCTCCCACCCTGAATGAAACCCTCTGGCTGGTCCATATAGACACACTCCTCTAAATGACCATTTAGAAAAGCTGTCTTTACGTCCATCTGCCAAATCTCATAATCGTGGAAAGCAGCGATGGCAAGAAGGATCCGAATGGATTTCAGCATAGCTACTGGAGAAAAGGTTTCGTCATAGTCCAAACCAGGTCGCTGACGAAAACCCTTTGCTACCAGTCTAGCTTTATAGGTCTCAACCTGTCCATCTACACCAATCTTCCTTTTGAAGATCCACTTGCATCCTACGGGTTTTACCCCGTCTGGAGCAATGTCCAACGTCCATACTTTGTTGGTGTACATGGACTCCATCTCGGTCCGCATTGCATCCAGCCATTTTACCGAGTCGACGCTCTGAATGGCTTGCTGGAAGCTAGTAGGCTCATCACAATCTAGGATGCAGTCCTCTCTATCCCCGTCAATGAGGAAACCGTAGTACCTCTCGGGCGGATGAGACTGCCTACTACTCCTGCGGAGTGGCATGGGAATGTCCTGTTCTTTTGAACCTTCTGGTTCCACTAAACTTTCAGTAATAGTTTGTGGTTCTGGAATTTCTTCCAGTTCTATTGCGCTCCCACTTATTTCTTTTTCTAAAAACTGATGTTCCAGAAAGTGGGCATTGCGAGAAACAAGGACTTTTTGTTCCTCTGCGTAATAGAAAAGATACCCCCTGGAGTTCTTTGGGTATCCCACAAACTTGCACAGTACTGAGCGTGCCTCGAGCTTGTCCACATGCTGCTTTTTGACATAAGCTGGACATCCCCAAATCTTCAAGTATTGAAGATAGGGTTTCTTCCCACTCCATAACTCATATGGTGTGGTAGGCACAGTCTTAGTGGGAACACGGTTCAAAAGATATGCAGCTGTTTCTAGCGCATATCCCCAGAATGATCGCGGTAACTCAGCGTTACTCATCATGGACCGTACCATATCCAATAGGGTTCGGTTCCGTCTCTCCGATACACCATTATGTTGCGGGGTGTATGGAGGAGTAAGCTGAGAGAGAATTCCATTCTCTTTTAAGTAATTCAGGAATTCGGCACTTAAGTATTCTCCTCCTCGATCCGATCTTAGGATCTTGATACTTTTGCCTGTTTGTTTTTCTACTTCATTTTTATATTCCTGGAACTTATCAAAAGCTTCGGATTTATGCTTCATTAAGAAGACATGTCCGAATCTTGAGAAATCATCCGTAAAAGTTATGAAGTAAGAAAAACCGCTTCGCGCATGTGTAGACATTGGACCGCACACGTCACTGTGTACGAGTCCCAAGAGCTCGCTCGCTCTTTCTCCGTGTCCAGAAAACGGAGCCTTTGTCATCTTTCCTTTGAGACAGGATTGACAAGTTGTATACGATTGATATTCGAACGAATCTAAATATCCTTCAGTATGTAACTTAGTCAATCTTCTCTCGTTGATGTGACCCAGTCTACAATGCCATAAGAAAGTTTGATTAATATCTGGAGACTTTCTTTTATGTGTATTCTGGATATTGAAAACCTGTGGTTGGTTTAAAACGTAAATACCGTTGTTCAATGTACCTGACCCAATCAACACTTGATTAAGGTGAATGTTCACTACATTACTTACAAATGCAAATTCATAACCTTCTTTAGATAATAAAGATACAGAAATGATATTACAGGTTGCATTTGGTACATAATAACAACTACGCAAAAACAAAAAGTGTCCATCTGATAATCCCAGGTGATAGTCCCCCACGGCCTCTGCATCCATGCTAGCACCGTTCGCAACTCTGAGGGTCATGTCACCTGCCTTCAAAACTCTACGCTTTCTCAACGCCTGCAAAGAATTACAGATATGAGATCCTGATCCGGTATCCAATACCCAGGATGTAGAGTTTATTGATAGACAGTTTTCAATAACATACACACCTGAAGCTGAAGCTGCAACTCGCTTCAAATCCTGTGTTCTGGCTTTCCAAGCCTTGCAATCTTGTTTCCAGTGACCACTTTTGTGACAATAGAAGCATTCTTCCTTCCCCACCAGCTTCCCCGCTACCTTTGTTGCTTTACCCTTTCCCTTCGTATCCACTTTACCGACACCGCCTCTTGGTTTGGCGGGGGCTTTCTTCTTCTTGCCCTTGGCTTTCGTCCTGGACCTAGAAGAGGAAGATCCTCCTACAAACAAAGTGGATGTCTCCCTACCCTTCTGTAGGGTGCCCTCAGCAGTCCTCAACATGTTCAGAAGTTCGGCAAGTTCAACCTCCTTTCCTTGCATGTTGAAGTTAAGAATGAACTGGGCGTAAGTGGAAGGAAGGGACTGGAGAATCAGATCAGTATAGAGTTCATTCTCCAACGTGGTCCCAAGGTCCGCGAGCTCCTCTATGTAGCCGATCATCTTAAGCACGTGGTCCGCTACCGATGATCCGATGGCCAACCTTGCCGAAAAGAGCTTCTTCGACACTTCGTATCTTGCGATACGAGACTGCTCTCCATACTGTTCTTTTGTATGGAGAAATATGGACTCTAGGTCCATATTCTCGTGCCTCCTATGATGGTCGTTGTCCATCGAGGCTAGTACGAGGCATTTGGCCCTCGCGCAATCTATCTCCCATGTCTTACGGATTTCTACATCCGCGACGCTGGAGGTGGGACCTGGGACGGGGGGAGCTTTGGTGGTAAGTATATACCCCAGCTTGTCATAAGTGATAGCCATCTTGACATTCCTGAGCCAATCTTTGTAGTTTGGCCCTGTCAATATGTTTTTATCTAATAGTAACTTAAGTCCGGTCATCTTGAATGGTCGCTGCAATTAGGAGAGAGAAAAGAAACACTTTAGCATGATGCTCTTGCAAGTTTAGAGTGGTTTTTAGTTTGTCTAAACTGGATGGCTCCCACTGTCTCTCGAATCCCTTCTCAAACCATAAAGAAAAGGATTAGCCGGGATCATTCTCACCGTACAATACTTGCTTAACCGTTCAGCCAGGCCAGTGTCGGTACTTCGAGGGAGGTTTTCCAACGCTTTCGCGAAGTTCCTTAATTAAGTAACCTCTTTTCCCTGTGGGCGTAGCCCCGCTAACACCTTTCTAGGCACCTACTAGGTTTATAGCATTGATCGTTAAGTGAGAGTTTTCCCGAGGAGTAGCATATACTCACAGTAGGATCGGGATCCAAATATCATCGCGTGATAAAACCGAAGGAATCCTACCAGAATTATCACACTCCAAATGGTATGCAACGCTAGCAAGTTTCAGTACTTATGAAACTCCCGATGTGGATTTTTGCCCCATGCTCTTATGACCTTGGCGTGAGGTCAAAATGTCATAAGTCACATGTCAAGTTCTTCCCATCATTATCCTGGTTAATTTGAACCCACCCGTACCTACCCTTGACGTAGGCCAAAACGGCAGTACGACTGTCTCAAATCAACGCATTCTATCTATGCAACGGATAAATATCCGACAGCTACCAATCACTATGCCTTGGCGTGAGGTCAAAATACATAGCTTGAATACTACCGAATATTTAACCGAAATGATGGAGGGCTACGGATGGTTTTGGCGAAACCGTGAACGTAGTGAACTTGATATAATCGATGGAACGAGATAGCTTTTAAAAGGAGTGGTTCAAGCTCCGCGTTTAAAAGTTTAGTTTTTGAAAAAGAACCGAGTGGTTTTCAAAGTGTTCCAATCGACTTTTACTTGGTTTATTTCTTGCATTAGTTCTTTTAATGCGTCCCATCATTTAATCCTACCATTGCAGAAAACAACCAAAATATGACGTACGCTTATGCCATTCGCATTCGCCACGGGGCCCCGTCATCACCCGTTAGGTTACTTAACTAACGACAGAGCGGGGGCTGGGCTAGCGCGGCTGTAAAACATAAGCAACGCCTAAATAGTTATTATATATAAATATATAGCAATGATAGACATTACAGATCACAGATGAATACATTGGATATACTAGGAATCCGCAATGCGTTCGAGCCTGCAACGCAAAGCGGATTACACGGTCGCGGTGAATAGCCAATACCCCACCCAAGACCCCTACGGGTGCGGGAAACTACCCGCCAAGCACCCGAAGCGAAGCAACCTCCCTCACCACCGTGAGTAGGCCACTCGGCACTTCGAGATACCCGGTAGTTTGTGCACCCCCTCCATGGGTCTATCCTAGGAGCAAAAACAGTAAAAAGAATTATACAATGACGGCTACAACCCCGACCCGGTTGTGCGGCCATACAAAGAATATTATTACATCAATTTACATGTTACAAATGAATGAAAGAAAAAACAACGCTCATCTCACATCCACCCCGGCCATTCACCCGCGACAATCCAATCCATTCATATCCACAAACCAATAACAATCACAGATCATGTATAACCCCGACTAATCGTCTTATAGCGATTAGCCGACGTTCAATACATGCAAGCATTACAGATATAACCGATATAGTTAAAGTGCAGTGAAGTTCGGAAAAATACGGAATTATAGGACCCCAAAAGGAAATTTCTTTTCTGGAAAATCTGGGTACATATAATATATCCTAAAAATCCCAAAACCAACAAAAACACACTCTGCACGAAAAACGATGCTTCGATCACGACAATCCGCGGCGGTTCCGCCGCATAAACCTACTTCATGCGGCGGAAGGGCGGCGACTTGAAGGAATTAGGGTATCGTTTTTCTTGGGTGTATTCACAAAACCCTGAGACGATTTTACATGTATACAGTTTTTCATTTTGAGCAGAAATAATTTTAACAGAAACTTGGATTTTGTAAAAGTTTGGTTTTGTGATTTTTCCGGTTCCGAACTTCGTTACACTTAACTACTTAACTAGTTTAGGTTTAGTTAGGCTCTGATACCACTGTAAGTCCGTGTTGCCCACCCCGGTGCTTACGGGGAGGCGGAAAAGATAATAAAAATCGGATTTTTAATGACTTAGGCAACATGGACTATGCTTGTGAGGATCTTTGCTAAACATAAACTAGCTAACCCTAACTACAAAGTAGCTAAGTGAAGAAAGGTTATACCTTTGGTCTTTAGTCCTTCTCTCCTTGCTCCTAGGTATGGTAGAAAGAGTTCACCTTGCTTGTCTTCTCCCGTCAAAGAAGGATCCACTTGAAAGCCACCACCTTTAGCTTCAACTCCAAGCTAGGAGTAACTAGAGTACAAGAAATGCTAAGACTTGAACCCTAGAAGTGAGTAGAGAAGATCAAGAGAGGGTTTTTCTCAAGCCCTTTTTGTTTCTCAACACATGAGAGGGAGAGAGCTTGAGGGAGAGGATGAGCAAGAGAGAGAAAAGATATGATAGAATGAAAAAATAGTGAGCCATTCTCACTAATATGTGAGGATAATTTTAATTAGATAATTAGCTTGAAAATTGTCATGATAAATCATGAATTGACCATTATCATTTCATTTTTGCAAAGATCAAAGAGCATCTTCCAAATGAAATGATTATGGTCAAGTTGTTAACATGGTCAACAAGTCAATGAAGTCAAATTGTCAACAACAACCATGCACAATAATTAAGCTAATTATCAATTAACAATAATCCACACAAAATCAATAGGGTTAATAAAATGACAAAAGCCATTAACCCTAAACAAGGTCCTCTCCCCCAATCTCAAGCAACTGTGCATACGCACCCGCATTCGTGATCCGAGGAACACGAACACAATGAGAAAAACCAATCTCAAATCATATACTAGGATCCGGCTTAAACCAAAGCCCGCTAGTATAAACTGTCCGGACAGCAAACGTGCACAAGTGCGCGGATGCGAACGAACCCTGTCGCAAAACCATGCGACCTCTACTCGTTTTGCCTAAAGGCGAATAGCTCTCTGTGTGGGACTCTAAAGACTCGACACTACGCTGGCAGTGGGTTTAACCACAGACCGCAAGCGGCACTAGCTGTACGTAACGGTCCCCAGGTAGAAGTCGATAAGAAGACTGACGAGGTGAACCCCATCTGCACTCCTACTGAGCCTGTATGTGACAGTCTCCGTACAGTCCGGTCTGTTCGTCTGATACATCGCATGGCGGGCCTAGGGGGCGGTGAACGTCAGTCCCCTAATAGCGGTACAAGTCGTGTCGGAGTGTAGCCCAGAACACCCTGAGATAACACTGGAAACCTACCAGTATATCTCGCTTGCCCTGGCCAGGGACTACTCGTGTAATGGCTCTCCTAGACACAGCGCGATGTCAACCCCCAATACCGGGAGAGACGAATCCTGTCTAACCGTCACTGCCTCCAAGTGCTTCGGGACTGCACCCAAAAACTACCTGTTTGCACAGCTCCTTTGAGCCGTGGTAGGGTAGTAATCAAAGTGCAGTGGGAACACACTCGAGGCGAAGTGACAGTGTCAAGTCAGCGGACTAAGCTGTACTCATGTCACCTGGGAACTGATAACTGACGATAGGTATATTACCAACCAACAGTTCCCGACGAGTCCTGTCCAGTGTACTCGTAACCTAACGAGCACCCGCATACTATCCCAAGTACGACGTACTAACGGCTGTGGGACAGACCGTCTCCCACACTGGGATGAGAAGCGCATACGCTAGTCTACTCCGGAGTATCGATGCCCTGTCTCGATAGTCCAACGATCAGGGACCTGTATAAGGATGTGCTTATAGATTACCCAGCTCCCACGAGTGCGAGCGCCATCACAACGCTGGTAATCAAGCAAAGATCCTAAGGGCTCTACTAATATGTATACCAGCAATATGTTAAAAGAAACACATGCACATATTAAAGCAGAGACAAACCAAGTAGCATACTACCATTTCGAGCAAGATTGTATATACAACTGTGAATATCCCAAGCTTCCATTAAGTAATATACAAGCTAGTATGATACAGTAATGGCCTCTAGGGCATATACACTAACAAAGAGTGATTAAAACATTTTTGTAAAAACAGTCATACATGTCTGAAAAGCTTCCATTTATTTAGTAGAAATCCTTTTAAGTTCAAGAATTATAACTTTTATAATTTTGGCAACATTTCCATTCTTAACATTTGTCCTGCAAGTCGGGTAAAAGCAAGGTGTAGCAGAAATAACAAGTGAAATAAATAAAGCATCCCAATATGATATATGACGCCGTAGCGAAGAATACACAGTAAAGCAAGTACAATATCACAAAAGGTAAGACTGCATAACATAAAGTCGGCTCACATGCGAGCTCGACACCAGAATGTAAAATCATACATATCGTCCTCACAACTGTCTCTAAGTCAATACAGAAAGGTAGATGGAGAATACTAGATACATTAATATACAACTGAAAGATAACAGATACCGTACAAAACCCACCTATCAGCAAAAGGCTATCTCGCCTCAAAAGGGTATCTGTGTCACGACCCGAAAATACGGAACATGACCGGCACTTAAACTACGAACGTCTCGAGGCGTACGTAATCTAAGTAAACCGAAAACCCAGAAATCCAAACCAAGAAAATAGTAGAGTGCAGGAAAAACCAACTTAAAGCAAGTAGTTTCAATAGCATAAGCCGAATTATGCGGTTTTTAAAAACATCAAAAATTTACTGAAAATTTCGGCAGAGACTCCTTTGTAAATACTGGCCCCCAAACGGGATACAACATGAATAGTATACGAAATCAAGAAAAAGGCATCCCCAAGCGGGAGCTAGCTCTTCGTCAATCGACGGTCACAACCACACAAATAATATAATATACAACGCCAACGGCGAGGATCAAAACTCAAAAGGAAACTCAAAACCACCAGAAATGTAACGAGCGACTCTAAGGTCGAAAGAATAAACAATACTGGTCTCTATCTCAATAAATACATGTTTGGTTGATGGAATTTACTAGATACAACTGAATAATATTATACAAGGTAATATGATGGGTACGATACAAGAAAAACCCACCTACTAGCAAGTCACCCGAATGAAACTGAGCCCGCAAAGCCGTAATGAAACCTGTACGGCAAAACCTGCAAGAAACTGGGGCACAACGGGGGTGAGTTGCCAACTCGTGAATAGAAGAACATCTACGCACAGAAATCGCATAAATAACGCAATCCTAGGTCAATGATCATAATATATCCTCAAATATATGTACAACAGGCAGCCTATGACAATGTCTAGGGTAATATCTAACCCGAGTGTAATCACATGTGCCCGTGTCAGTGCCTCAGGTAGCAATATATCATATGAGTGAGGTATGAATGCATGAAAACAACATACATGTAAATGAAGAAACTGTTTTCATAAATTAGTGAGATTTCCTTTGTATTTTTTTCAAATGAGGTATCATAACTGAAATCAGCACCAACGGTGTCTAGCATCGACACAAAACATAAATCTCAATGTCTCAAAATCTCAATATCTAAATCACAATATCTAGGGCGCCGCCAGTCCAGACCGACCCCTACCATCCATCTCAAGACCACGACGGTATCCTCCGGATATCCGACGTGTCGGGTAATATCACCGGTAGGTAGTCTCCCCCTGCCAGGCTCATCGTCATCACCACGAGCTTCTTGCCCTGGGGTACCTTACCGGGTCCACCATGTACCCGAAACGGTTCCTCCACTCCTCGAACTCGGGTCTCACATGTCGCTCTCAGCACCGAGAAAACACATGGTGGATGCACTGAAATATCATATCCAGGGTAACCGGGTTTTTAAAACAATTACATATTCTCTTTTGAAATCTCCACGGTTCCCAAATCCAGAAATATCAAGGAAATCCGAGTCCCAACCTCAATAGCACATAAACTAGTGAATAAAGGCATGAGAATCCATGCGTGCGGTATAACAATGAATAACAATATGCATGAAGTAGCAAGTAATAACTGAAATGTCTAATATGGCATATAAGGAAAGTACACTAATATCATGTCAAAACTACTAGCTAACAAGCTAAGTCAAGCAAATATATTCTCTAAAGTGTACGTGACATGGCAATTACCGATGAAGATGTGTGTGAGCCGGCAAGTAAGTATACGTGGTACATAAGCATCATCGGTAATGGTGCTGGTGTCCTAACAGCATGATATCAATAATGGAATATGCAGCACAATAAGTATGCGAGGCAGAGCGGACAGCAATAATGTGCGGGAGCTGAATACTAGACACAACGATAACTAATCTGCAATAATCTAATATAAGTCCTACAAATGGTGCCTTTTGAAATAACACGAATCATGGGGTTTTGAAAATAGGGGCTACGGTGTTTTTATGAAAAGATACGTCGTTTTTGAAATATCCGTAGATTCCCTTGAGCTGTCTTTAAAAATGCCCACGATTCGTTAGTTTTTGAAATAGGTAAGAAGTCTAATCTAATCTAACAACTACACTAAACTATACGGCTGAAGTAACAAGCTGAACTACAGGTAAGGAAACCGCGTATCATCTGAGTCGATACATATACATACCTGTATATGTATAGTCGGTGATCCCGCCTCAATAATATCATATCCGATACCATATCTATAATCAGGCATCCCAAGTCAAGAGTGCGGATCAATCATCAATATAGCTCGTACGCAAATCCGTCGTACGGCATCCCAATCTGGGTACGGGTCAATATCACATTCATCATACTATTCACCTGGTATCCTCTTTATCAAATATCATGATCGGGGTACTGATCTACGTCTAGTACCATACTGATACCGCCTACGTATGCATGGACATGTGTGAAACACTACGTCAAGGACCCGCTACAACGTCATGTCGCATCTAAGATACGAACCCTGCTATATTACCGATCTCACGGCCTCAAATCAAATCTCATCGACTCAGCTCAATCCCAAGTATCATCCTCAATCCGTATGTGAACACATAGTCCCATACCCATGTGAACACATAACTATAAGGAATCCCATGAGCACATATCAATAGGAATGTATGCAAGTATGTATGTGTGTATGTATAGTGCAACACTACCCTAGGGTTCGCAACAATAAAAATAGTCCAACACACCAATATCCATCCTACGCATCGTTATTAATCCTAAATAACATATAATAAATGTTGGTGTGTATACGCATCCGTATACACCACCACGGACTGCGGGGGTGCTATACGCCATCCACCCGACTTCTCCCCGTAGATATAAATCTACTCACCTGGTCCTCGCTAGCCGGTGCCTACGTTGCCACGCGCTTGTTTGTCGTCTCGAAGTCCACATGGGGGTACCTACATATCATAATGCACCATATCTCATTAAAATCCGACTCATGATCAAAACAACGCACGAATCCCACATAGGTCAAAACCTATGGTTGCTTTCACAAATCAACCAAAAAACCCTCGACGTCGGCGTACAAACGCCAAACCATCGAGAAAAACCCAAATACACTCATTTGCACATTCACGAACACTAATTTTAATATAAACTAGGTTGAAACTCACAAAAACGCCAATTTCACTCAAAAAGTCATTTTTCCGAAAATCTAGCGAGCACAATTCACCGTTTTTGTACAAAACATGTTGTTTAAATGAATGTAGAGGCCAATAAATTTATTAAATATCTTAAATAAGTCATAGAAACAATTTCCGGAATTTAATCTCATTAAATTCCAAAAACCCTAATATTCTAGTTTACAAAATACCCTTTTTAACAATTTCAAAGAAAAAAAATGCACAAACTACAATTTATGTTGGATTTCCATGAACAAAAAGCATTAAACCACTCAATATAATCTTTATAATGACATGAAACCTAAATTTGAATTTTATCTCATAAGAATATAATTATTTAAAATAACCTAGTTTACCAATTATATAATTATCACTTTTAAATTAACAAATATGCAAACTAGCAACTTAAATTGGATTTAGCATAACATTAATATGTCAATTATATCATATAAACTAAATCTCACAACACAAAATACCAATTTAAAATCAAACCCCTCTCTTGAATTTTAAATCATGAACCTAAAACTAATTAAAAACCTAATTAAACAATTAATTAAGCTAACCTAAGCAATTAACAACACATTAAGCAAAAAGGTTAGAATTTATACCCAAATAATTTGAAGAACCCACAAGCACACTTAGCCTCCCAAATTGAAATCTAAATCCCTAGATCCATGCTATGGTAGCCAAGGGAAAATGGGTAGGAGGTGGATTTTGATTTGGATTTTTTGCTTGATTTTTTGTGGATTTTTCAAGCATTTTTGAAGAACTTTTTTAAAGAGAAGGAGATGAAGAATGAAGGGCTGTTGGGGTTCAGATTTTGGCCAGAAAATGAGTGGGGGAGGAGAGAGAGGGAGGTGGAGAAAAATGGGGAGAAAGTCAAAGTCAATTCAAGGTCAAAAGTCTAACTAATTTATCCATTTTCTTTTCTTTTCTTTCATTTCTTTTCCTTTTCTTTCCTTTGCAAACCAAGTGGGGAAAAAGTGAGGGCTGCTGAATTTGGCTAAGGGGAGGAGTAAGTGGGGGTGTGGGGGTGTGGGCACGGGTGTGGGGTGATGAAAAATGATAAATACAATACCCCAAACATCCATTTACGCTAAAAAAAGCCTTTTTTCTTCAATAATTTCTAAACCGTTTTGGCAAATGATTTCGTTCCAAAAACCACATGATAAATTTTTATTTAATGTTTTATGATGCACAAAATTTGTTTCAACTCATTCCAATTTGTAATTTTCCCTAATTAAATGTATTAGTGACGGATTAAAATAATATTTTTTTCAGAAAATTTGAAATTTCACCAGCGGCTCAATAAACACCAAATAATAGCAATTACATAGATAGAATATGTATATTTAATTTTTATAATAAGATATTTGTATTTTGACTTTTTTACAGAAAACCCCTTTATTTTACCGAATTTTTCGAAATTTCACCGAAACGATTTTCAAAACGCTACAATCTTCCCCCCTTAAAGAAATTCGGTCCCCGAATTTAAATTCAAACTTCCCCAAATACTAAAACATCTAAGAAAAACCATCAAGTCGTCGGGGCTCCGAAACTGTAAATACATAAAACAAATCGTAGCGCAGTGCATGCGCTTGAAAAAAAAATGAGTATATAACTCAAATCAATACTCCGTCAAGCATCCCGCAATCATCGGAGTCATGGAGAAGACATCAATGCCAAATCCAAATCAAACCAATATGATATAACTCGAAACTATACATGTAAACATCGAATCTATATCTGTAAGTATCTGAAGGAAATGCATGCCAAATCTCTTAAGTCGCTGTGCAACGCGTATAAAACTGCACAGTGGCGGACGTCTATCATAAGAAAATAGCTATATACATATATACCTTTGTTTGAAATGTACGTTCCGCCGTTTTGGAAACTATTTAGAAGGGTCTCCTTGTTTTAAACATTTCGTGTCATATCAGACACGTAGGTAAATACTGAGGCTATAGCTCGCTTTTTGGAAATCCCTTCAATAACTATCAATGCATGCAAAATATATTCAGGTACTGTCCTCTGACTAGTCCTGCTCAGTACGAAAACATATAGCAATATAATAAAAACGTACTGCTCTATAAGAAATCAATCCCAAAATATGCATATGAATACTACGTGCGTCTGGTGCGCACGGAAATCAAAATCCATGAATGTGCCATACATGCGCACAGAAACAACATCTAAGTGCATCGGGTGTGCATGAAACATCTGTCGTAGGCAACATGTGCGCCTGACAGCAAAATCAGGTGCGCCTGACATGCACGAAAAATTCTCAATTTAGTGCCTCTGGTGTGCACCAAAACCACCCTTCAAAACATGCGCCCAACATGCGCGAAAATCCATATCAGGTGCATCCAGCGTGCACGAAATCATGAAATCCAATATCAAGCACCGAACGTGCGCAAAATCAATCAGGTGCACAAGGTGCACAAAACAAATATCGAGTATCACAATCGAAATCGAAGTCCAGTGCATCTAAGTGCACAAAAGGCGTATCACTGCACTGCAAGCATATATAAACTATACAGAGTGCACGAACCAAATCGTGTGCGTGCATACGCACAAAACCAACTCAACTGTTTAAAACCGTAAAATCACAAACATGTGAAACTAAAGCACGAAAACGATATCAAGTGCAACACTGTGCAAAGATCGTAAATCCTCATTCATCAAAATCAAATCATACGAATAAATCATCCAAAACATCGTAATCAATAATGGCGGAATAGTACTGCTCAAGCGCATCCTCTAAGAATCTCGGCCAACTGTCACAGTCACTAGTGGGACGTCTCGTCGATGATCATGAACTCTGTCCTGCTGGTGTGCGTAACCATGACCACTCCTGGGTCAAGGTCTTCTCTGTGAATTACCAATCTCTCGGTCCATCGGCTCATCGGCCCTGTCAGGTGTGCTAACGGGGATGATCCAGTTCTTGCACATCTCTTGTCATCTCCCGGTCAATCATCACGACCACTCGTAAGACAGCATATCACTGGCGTCGGCCTCTGGCTCTCTGAATGTACATGACACATCTGATCCTGGGTGCAAGTATCATTGCAGCAGTGTCCTGGAAGGAATCCTGCTCACGGTCTACTCCATGCCTCGTCTCTGCCAACTGTCCGGAAGTCATCGTCCTTTCCTATATCTGCATCTTGCTCTGGAACGGCTGCATACCCATCGCGACTCCTTCTGGAAGGTAAGTCCAAGTACCATGCCTCGGCATGCGCATCGCATCTCTGATGTCGGCAGAGTGGAACGTCATCTCATCTAGATCTGATGCGAACCTTTTACTCCACTTTTCTCTAATGTCGACCGCTTCGGACTCGTCTCGTCGTGGCTGCATGGACTGAGCTCCAACGGCTATCCTCGTATCTGGAGTCTCCCAAGAATGCATCTCACCACCTAGCATCCGAATTAAGTCGAACCATTCGATCGATTCGTCAAAACCTCATAATCCCCCAAGAGCTCAACATCTTGGTACAGTTTAATTGTATCGAATACATACCACATCATCGGTGGTCCAGCCGTAGAAGGGCAAACCCAAGCCTCACTAATGGCGCCGTAGAACTGCCGCATAACATAAAGTCGGCTCACATGCGAGCTTGACACCAGAATGTAAAATCATACATATCGTCCTCACAACTGTCTCTAAGTCAATACAGAAAGGTAGATGGAGAATACTAGATACATCAATATACAACTGAAAGATAACAGATACCGTACAAAACCCACCTATTAGCAAAAGGCTATCTCGCCTCAAAAGGGTATCTGTGCCAAAAGATGCGGTAAACAGCCAGCCGTTACTACCCCCAAGGGCAACCTGCAAATACTGTGGCACAACGGGGGTGAGTTGCCAACTCGTGAATAGAGATAACATATAAAGGTGATCGCGAGAATGCACATATAGCGTGGCTCTACTAATGCCATCAGATGATATCAATGCATGCCAAACAGTGGATGCAATAGTAATGCAAGTACTTTATCAGGTAAATGCTACAGGATGAGATATATAGTAGTCAATACTGAGTATGGGATAAATAACATCTACATGGACTGTGTCAACATGGAAAACAATAAGCGATGCCTCAGACTGCACCCAATCCCAAATACACTCAGGCGCCGGCACACCCATCGGCCCTCAAATCCTGTATATCTCAGAGGAATCACGAGTGCTCAACATCGGCACCCAAAATATCATAAAATACTCGTGTCCAGCATCGACACGCAAATCCTCGTATCTCGGGCTCCGTCAGTCCGGATCGGCCCACGGGGTCCGTCTGCGGTATCGGCCCTCGGCCCCGGCAGTACGGATCATCCCGCATCCATCTCTCGACTCTGGTCAGTATCCTCCGGACAACTGCCAGGTCCAACCAATCACCGGTAGGTACTCGCCCGCCTCCAGGCTCAATCGGCAAAACCCATCGATCATCTCGCCGAGGGGAACCATACCGGGCCCACCACGAACCCGCAAACGGAACATCCACTCCTCGAATCGGGTTCAAGCACACGTCTCAGCACCGAGAAAACGCGTGGTGGACACACCAAAATATCATATCACGAGGTACCGGGTTTTTTTCAAAATAGTGCATCTTTTCTTAAATACTTCCACGGTCCTCAAAACCAGAAATCGCATGAAATCCAACACCAATAAGTAAATCCAATGCGAGGTACAATGTAAATCAATCCATGGTATGAGCATGAGGGGAAAACCGCTTTTAAAAATAGTTTCCGTTTTTAAAGATGTCATGCGGCTCCCAATTTCCAGGAAATCACCACCAATCATACGTAAGATAAACTACATCAATATAATCTGGGCAGTTCTACAGTGAGTGTGGCATGGCAATTACTAACGGTGTGTGTGTAGCATGCAAATAGTGCCCGTGCAACATAGACCGTTAGTAATAGTGCGGTGTTCTATCAGTTCTAAGCATTTATATATAAACACAGCAGGGAATGCAATACACGATGACAGTCTATGGGGTACATGCAACATATAATAATAAAGTCCTATCAGCCCTGACGCATAACGCCATGCGGGCGATATCCCCGTAGATGTGAAATCTACTCACCGTGTCTCGCGCTAAGTGTATCCAACCACTTGCTTGCCCTTCTTCGCAGCGTCCGTCTCACTGTCCTGCGAACCTAGAATCACATAACATATATCACACATAAGCTCAATTTCACAAAAACGCGACATTACGGTCCAACTAGAAACCCGTGTCGCAAACCAATCGCGCGTGTGTGCGATACGCTAAAACGTGTGATCACGCGCCTGAAACTACCCCGACGCGTCGCGATACGCAAAAACCCCAAACCTACTCACGTATCACGCGTGTCGCGAAGGTTTAGAAAAACGGCAAAATAGGTATTTGGTCCCAGATTTCTATACAGAACTAGATTTACAAAACTATATATATAACAACACCCTACACACTAGCAGACACCTACAGGACCAAACACCACCCCAAACCCTACCCATCTGGCCGCAATTTGCGGCCAGAAAGAGAAAATCGGCGGCCTACTGTAGCAATTAGGGGGTCGGGTTCAAGCTATGGTATCAGCACATCTCCACTACACTGCAGTCTTTCCAATTTCACTCAGATCTCATCGGGTCAAAAGCAGATCCAGAAAACCTCAAATTTGCTTAAAAACGACAATTTGCATCAAATAGGGAAACTGGTGGTATTTTAGTGTAATAGGGGTTAAGCTAAGCTAATAGGGTCTCAACAAACCTCAATTATCCTACTGAAACCAATTTACACCTCATTAGCACAAAGTTCCCATTAAACACCCCATATCACATTAAAACGCACTAAAAACCATTAACCGATGCAAATCTACACTTACTAAGCAAACTAGGGAAGCAAGTTAGGAAGTATACCTCACACATAACCCTAGGGAGCTGCATGAAGATGAAGAAGTGAAGGGAATGGGCTGCACTTGATGTTGTTGCTGTTGGTGCTCACTGCTGCTGCTGCTGAACTTTGCTGCTGCTGCTGCTGCTGATTGCCTGCTGCTGTTGCTGCTGCTATGCTGCTTGGTGCTGGGGTTCTGGAGCAGAGAGGTAAGTGTGTGTGTGTGTGAGTGTGTGAGAGTTTTGAGAGAAAAACAAAAAGGAAATGAGTGGCAACAATTATCACTCACTTGTCAACCCTCCTCTCTCTCTCTTCATTAATGGCAAGCATGGCTTGAGCCATGATGCCCTCTCTCTCTCTCTCACAAGTCAACACCCACTACAATTTCAAATTAAAGTAACTTTTAATTAACTAATTAAACTTGATTAAAACCCAAAAGGCTTAATCCTTAAGATTAACCCACCATGGTCACTTAACATGGTAAAAACTCATTTTAAAAAACCCTAGTTTACATGCACATGTGTGTGCAAGCCTAGGAAAATTTTAGAAAAATATTTATTAAATTAGGAAAAATATTTGAAACACGATTTGGTAAACTTTTTATTAAAACCCATTATTTAAATATATTTAGTCACTAAACAAATCCTAAGGTGTTACAGTTGATGTTGCGCTGTGTTCGATTGGCTATAACCGGAAATCCCTGGCCAGGGTTGCTAAGATTTACTGGTAAGTGTTACCAGTAGTTTCTCGAACTGTTATAGACCTCATATCGACACGACTTATCGAGCTACTGGGGTGTGACGTTTACCACCCCTAGGCGAGATATGCGACATATCAGACGATCAGACCGGACTGTATGGTAAGTGTTACTGGTTGGATTCACAGGAGTGTGAGCGGGCTTGCTCGTCGATCTTCTGATCGCTAAATACCCGGGTGGCCGTTACGTTTAGCAGACCGCTTGCGGGTTGTGGGTGTTTGATATGATCATCACCTACTGCCGGCGTATTAATGAGTCTTTAGAGTCCTACACAGAGGTTTCCTGGCTCAAGCGAAACGAAATAGGAGCGCATATGAGATATTTGTAGGACCGAGAATAATACCAGTATGTGATACTGAATTCTATTCTCGCGATTTGTATCATCGGTCGGTTGTATGTGATATAGCCGGGTTATCGAATCAAGTGTTGATTCGATACGTTGATACACTTAATACAAGTCGGTTATGTGCTACATGACCGGATCATTAAATCAAGTGTTGATTTAATGATTTAATGTATAATTATATATTTGATATATTACTTTAAATTAACTAGTATTGGTTCACTCAAGATTGATTTTCTCACTTGAATTGCACAAGTTGTATATGTGATATATTTTTGTGCACTTGTTTGTATCATGTTTGATGATACATGCAAACTTGGGTGTATGTTTGATTAAACCATGGTTAGTTAATGGTTAGGGTTTCATTTGATTTATTTATTTATTTATTTCATTTTGGCTTAAGATAAAATGGTGGCTTTATTTGGATTTTGTTGAAGCTTCATGAATCTTTGAAAAAGCTTTGACCATTTTGTTTTATTCCTTAAACCTAACCATTAAACCTAACCCTACTTTATTCTCTACACTTGACCATGGTTTCTATATGATAAGAATAACTTATTTTCTATTTTCCAATAATTCTTATCATATTCTTTTTCTTCTTCCTCTTCTTCTTCAAGAAGAAAAAGCTTGCAAGCTTCAATGGTAACTTGAGAAAAAGAGTGAGAAATCCAATTCTAAATTGAACCCACTTCCTATTTCATCATCCTCTACCACTTTCCATGTAGTATAGGGTGTTTTCTTCACAAGTTTCATGACTTGGTGAAGTGGGAGCTTGATCTTGTGTTGCCTCGATGTAGATCATCTTCGGCATCGAAGTCGACGACCTAGCCCGATCATCTCTTCGATGAAACCACTGCGAGAGTCCGTGATCCGATGGGTACAGCGGAGGGACTTCATCACGGAGCTATGGATGTGGAGGACCGGATCTACAAAGGTTGTAGTCTCTTTCACTTAGTTAAGTCGTTAACTAGTTGCATGTTTCGCCTAATCTCTAGTCAACGATCCGTATTAGGGTTTCTCGGCACTTATAAAATTTGAAATTGGCATGGTTGATGCCATGTGAGACCTCATTTGTGTGCCTAGGATCGCTACAGTGGTATCAGAGCCTAGCTAGAGCCTTAGGCGATGAGTAGACGGAGTTACAAGTCCGATCGAACTGAAACCCTAATACAAATTTGCTCTCTGTACAATTTTTGAAATCAGGGATTTTTGGGAATTAAAAATATGCAGAAAAATCAGCAGGAATTTCTAAGAATTACTGTGAAGCACGAGCACCTAATTCAATCAAAGCGCGGCGGAACCGCGGCATTAGCATGGCTAATGCGGCGGTTCTGCGGCCAATTAGTCTCTTCAGTCAATTATTTTTGCATAGTAACTTCTTTCTTTAAATGCTGAGTTTTCTGGGAATTTTTAATATTTACTCAAGAGTTGAGTTTTCTGGGTTGTATTGAGAGTTTGTAGATTCGATCGGATTATCAAACTTTGTCTATGTGTTTTCCGGATATTTTAGAATATGTTAAAAAGTTCGACTGGATATAAATACCCACTTTTTCCTCTGCCGGGAAATTTCCAATTGTTGGACTTTTCCGTAGTTTAATGACGTTCTAAGTAGTGCAAGTAACGCGATGGTCCTTCTAAAAGACAACAAACCTTAACTCGATTATGTGACCGTCTTGAACTGCCCTTTGAACCTTCGGGTTTGGGGCAGTACGGCGTGCCACATGTGAGGCGTTGGCTTGACCCTTTTACGGCTGGACCGTTGGTGCTGAGGCATGAACTGGATGTTTTTAAACTTGTTTCATGTGTTGAGCTGTTTTGGGAAAACTTGGGTGTTTGAATGTTCGATCGAAAAGTTTAACATTTTCTATTTATCTGGAATATGATACAATATTTAGAATCCATAAGTAGTTATGAGATAACTGAATGAATGTTATAAACATAGCACTTTAGTCTCAATTGATCGGTTGCAACAGGAATTTGTTGTGATCAAAAGTCCGTCGCAATCGCGTAGCGTATGCGGATACTCACCGGGTAAACTTAATAGACAGCTACACCCTATAGCCCCGACCAAGTGACTGTAGGAGAATCTCGTCGCCGAAAGCATCCGTTCGGGTGCTCACGGCAGCGGTGTTCCGCCTTGGTGCACTTCGTCGGCGGCATCAGGGGTGCAGCCGTCTACTGAAGCTTGCGACGAGCATTCGATCAGGATGTCGGGAATCTTGTTGAATTGCCCGACTTGATATTGAAAAGAGTTTTCGATAATGAGACTAAAATGCGGGGTTTATAATTGTTAGGCATGCGATATCTAAGGAATTCATTTGATTAGGCATGCGATGTCTATGCAGGTTGCGGATTCCAACTGTTGTAGTTTTACACTTTCTTTTCTGTGACCGTAAGTGTAATATGTGATATCGCCGGTTTCGTTGCTATATGTCAACGACAATTGGGATTCGCATATTTACTTACGTTGATGACATGTGATGTTATGTGTTGCTGGATATGTTATATTGGATCGTCGTGTTTGAATAGCCGGGGTTTTTTTTATGTGAGATGAGTGTTTTTCATTTTCATTCATGTAAAAACTTGTATGTAATATTGTTTTATTGGGGCACTTACAGGTTGTGGAAGTTGTCACCGTTTGTATATTATTTACTTTTCTACACTAGGATAGATCCAAGGAGGAGGGCACAAGCAACCGGGTTCTAGGGTCCAGAGGGAGACCAACTCGCGGAGTCGAGTCCGGGTCTCCTAACTCTAGAATTGGTAGGGTTGCTTGCCGCTTTCGTAGGGGTCTAAGGGTGTGGGATTGGCTATTCATCACGACCGTGGAATCCGTGTTTTATACTGGCTCGTATTGAAAATACGGACGTCCTAGTATATCCAATGTTTCATATGATTCTTCTGCTGCGATATCTGTGATGTGATCATATGATGTTCTGTGATAAATACTGTATATAGTATATATGATATATAATATAGATGTTACTTATGTTTTTCACCCGTGCTAGCCCTGCCCTGCTCTGCCGTTAGTTACCTAACCTAACGGTGCACGAGGGGACATCGAGGAGAATGCGGATGGCATAAGTGTACGTCGTATTTATCTGTGATGTTTAGGTGGACTTTAATGATGGGACTTCATTAATGTGATTAATGAAAGAAAAGAAACCTAAGATGTTGTGGAATCGAATTTTCAAAAACATGTAGCTACAGTTCTTGCTTTGCATCGCGGTGTTCATTATAGAACATCCTGCACCTTATTCGATAAGGAAAGGGCCGAGATCCCTTCACCGGGAGTGACCCCTTTAGCAATAAATGGCAGATGCTACAACCCCTCGGTTTGTCTTTTGATTGCTTCTATAGTTTCTGCTTTGCACAGTGATATATATGATATATCCCGCACCTCATTCGACGAGGAAAGGGCCGACGATCCCTTCACCGGGAGTGACCCCTTTAGCAAAACTAGAAAAGCCACAAAAACACTCCATTTTAAAAATCATTTGATTCTACAACGATATAAAGTTCATTACGCAAAGGGTTTTCTTAAAAACCTGACGTAGCCCTCCGTCATTTCAGATAAGTAATAGTTAGTATTCGTGCTGCGTTTGTTGACTCGGTCAAGACGTAGTGTGCGGTAGCTGATTACTATTTATCTGCTTATGCATATGATGCAGATTGGATTAGGGTAGTCGTGTGGCCTTGTTGACTCAGTCAAGGGTCGTGCAGGTGGGTTTAATTCAATCAGGAAATGACGGGTTGAACTTTACTTGCGGTCTATGGTTTGTTGACTCAGTCAAGGTCATAGATCGCTTGGGGCAAAATATTATTAGGAATTTCAAGTGTTGAAATTTGCAACGAGATTGCACACCTTCTATGAGATAGTTGGATCCCGATACCCGCTACGAGTAAGAGTTACTCCTGGGAGAGTTTTACACATTACAATTAGCCGATCAAATAGGTGTCTAGAAAGGTGTTAACGAGGTTACGCCTCTGGGAAAACGAGGTTTACATTAATTAGGTCCGCGCGAAAGCACGGGGATCCTCCCTCAAAGTACCGACACTGGCCTGGCTGAAAGATTGGCGAACTTGTAGCGTGTAATTAATCCCGTCTAGTCTTACCTTTTAGGGTTTGAAGGAAGATTTGATAAAAAGCAGTAGGAGCCATCCTAATTAGATAAAATAATAACCAATCTAATCTTGCAAGAGCGCACGCAGAGTGTTTTCTTCTCTCTCTCTCCAGGTAGCGACCATATCACGCCTTAATCAAGATAATAATACGGATATATTGACCGAACCCGCTTGTTATACTGAGCTGGGGAACGTTGGTCCCGCTCCAACTTATAATTGTTATAAGACAGAGCAGGAAATAGGGGAATACCAGGATTCCCATGCCGCCCAAACGAAGAAAGTGCATAAGATGCATCTCCTTCAGGTGCGTTCACTATAAAGAACTGTTTCTCAGTATCCTCTATGTCCTGGGTATTTGATACCGGATCAGGATCCCAGATATGTAATCTGTTACATAGGGCTACAGATAGGTAGAGAACTGAGAACGGGTGATAAGTTTCATGAGGCAGAAAACAGTGCAAGTGTTGTAACCAAGTCTGTTGGTCACTGTCACCCTGTATTACCAATACATTGATTCTGAACAAATGCTATTAGATACCGAACCTGATATACAAAATCATATCAGTCTCTTTATTAGTAAAGAAAGGATATAATTTTGTATTATTGGATAATGTTTTGAACATTTCCTATATCAAAAGTTGATCGGTTCAAGCACGTCATCTAAAAGCATTGATGTTCTAAATCAAACTACAGTTCTTAGTATATAGAACACACACAAGTGGAAGAGTTCAAAAATGAACGAATCCATCTTGAGGCATTGTAGACTAGGTCATATCAATGCGACCCGACTGGCTGAAGTTACATTTAGATGCATATTTAAATTAGTTTGAATTTACCTCTTGTGAAACTTGCCGGTCATGTCACAAAGATAAGATGACCACAGCTCTGTTTACTGGAAACAGAGAAAGAGTTAGTAAACTCTTAGGATTGATACATGTTGATGTATGTAATGTCCTCTGTCTACACATGCCAAGACCGGTTCTTTTACTTCATTACATTCTCTGATAATCTCTCAAGATTCAGACATATGTTCCTGTTGAAACACAAGTCCGAGCCTTTTGAGATATTCACAGAATATAAGTTAGAAGTAGAGAACCAATACGGGTATAAGTATTATGTCCTTTGATGAGATCAAGGAGGAGAATACTTGAGCACAGAAATCCTGGACTATTCTAAAGGAGACTAAGATTCTCTCTCAGCATTACTCCTCCGTATACACCACAGCACGTCGGTGTATCGGGGCGGAGCAGATACACCCTATTTGATATGGTGTGCTCTATGATGAGTACTACTGAGTTACCTATTTCCTTTTGGGAGTTATGCACTTATGAAGTTGCATACCTATTGAATAGGGTTTTAATCAAATCAGTTGCCTACCGCTTCATATGTGATATGGAACGGGAAGAGCCCATATCTTAAGTTAGTTAAGATTTGGGGTTGTCCGGCCTATGTCTAAAAGAAAAATCCGCACAAGATCGAGGCAAGGTCAGTTCTGTAGATCTGGAAACGTTCCAGCTATACAAACTACTGCAGATGATTTGATAGAACCAAAGGATTCAGTAGATTCCAACGAACCTCAGCCTCTCCGCTGATCTAGTAGGGTTCTTCACCCACCTGAGAGATACTTCGGTTTCTCTATGACAGTAGGAGTGAGGAATGCATCATGAGATGATGACCCAACTAGTTTCGAGCTGGCCATCAAGAGTGGGACTCTGTAAGAATGGCTGGATGCTTAGCGATCTGAGATGGAATCCTTATACACCAACAAAGTATGGACTTTAGTTGCTATATCTGAAGGGTTAAATCCCCATCAGGAGCAAGTATATCTTGAGAAGATTACTTGGTGTAGATGGAAAAGTTTAGACTTTCAAAGTTAGTCTTGTTAAAGGTTTTTGTCATCGACCAGGCGTGGATAATGATGAAACCTTTTCCAGTGGCTATGCTTAAGTCCATCCAGATCCTACTTGCCACGGCTACATACCATGACTATGACATCTGGCAGTAGGGTGCCATGACTGCTTTTCTAAATGATGTTTTGGAAGAGAGCGTCTATAAGTACACAGCCAGAGGGCTTCGTAGACAGTGGGAGCAGCGGAAACGTGTGCAAGATGTTTTATGTGATGAAGCAGGCATCGCGGAGTTGGAACGTCTGTTTTGATGTGTTAGTCAAAGAGTTTCACATCATCAAAATGGTAGATGAACCTTGTATAAACAAAAATGTAGTAGGGAGTATGTTAGTGATCCTCGTAAAGTACGTGGATGACATACTCTTGATAGGGAAGGAGTTTCCTATGCTACGCTCGGTCAATCTCCGCTTATCACAAGGATTCTCCATATAGGATCAAAGTGATACATCCTAAATCCTGAGTTTTCATCTATGAGATAGATGTTATTGGGTGTTAGGATACTCACTACATGTAGTGAGATGGTATCAGTCGATCCTGGGGAGAATCACTGGATGGGTTCCAGGGTGATAAAGACGACTGAATGTTAGTCACAGGCATTGTATTTACCCTCAGTAAATGGATGGTATGTTGGAAGAGTTCCAAGCTAGATACCGTGGCATACTAGATGATAAAGGCTGGATACATCGCTACTTAAGATGCTACCAAAGAGGAAGTCTGGGTGTATACAGGTTCATGAGATGAACTTTGTTCTTCCCATTGTGAGACAATGGAGTTATGGCTTATGCCAAGGAACGCTCGTCCCGTCAGTGATCCAGACATATTCTAAGGCAGTATCACCTGATCATGGAGATGGTTGATCTCCAGGGGATCGAGGTTAGGAGAGTAGACTCAGAGGACAACACGGCGGATCCACTCACGAAAGGCCTTTTCTAGAGAGAGACTTTTATGGGATGGTTGAGTATGAGATACTTCAACCACTGCTGTCAGATGGCCCTAGTGCAAGTGGGAGATTGTTAGTTATATGTATGCCCTAGAGGCCATTATTGTACATTGGATGTATATTGTAGTGGATGCTTGGACATATATAGGGAGAACTTTCTTGCTCGACATGATAGTATGCTATCTGGTTACTCTTTACCTTAACGTGTACACTGATTGTCTCTCTGTTACATGTTGGTAAAGCCCTTAGGATGTGTACTTGACTACCTGGACTATGATGCGGATCATACTAGTGGGGACATGGTAGTCCATAAGTACATCCTTCGAGGTCCCTAGTCATGGGTGTATCGAGACGGGGCATCGATATACCAGAGTAGACTAGCGTATACCTTCTCGACCCATACAGATGGGCGATGGATGATCCCATATCCATTGGTGTTTGACATCAGAGATGATATATGGGTGCTCAGTGAAGACTGGGTACACTGGAAGGACTCGCCGAGAACTCCCAGATGGTATTATACCTTACGTCAGATGACAGTTCTCTGGTGACACTGGTACAGGTTAGTCTGTAGACTGGAGATCGTCATAGAGTCTTGTGTGATTCCCACTGTGCTTTGATTTCCACCTTACCACGTCCAAGAGGGCGTGCAAAACGGTTGTTTTTGGGTACAGTCCCGAGTCACATGGAGGCAATGAGCGATAGGAGGGGATTCGTCTCTCCCGGTATAGGGAGTTGATGTTGCGCTGTGTTCGATTGGCTATAACCGAAAATCCCTGGCCTGGGTTGCTGAGATTTACTTGTAAGTGTTACCAGTAGTTTCTCGAACTGTTGTAGACCTCATATCGACACGACTTATCGAGCTACTGGGGTCTGACGTTTACCACTCCTAGGCGAGATATGCGACATATCAGACGATCAGACCGGACTGTACGGTGAGTGTTACTGGTTGGATTCACAGGAGTGTGAGCGGGCTTGCTCGTTGATTTTCTGATCGCTCAATACCCGGGTGGCCGTTACGTTTAGCAGACCGCTTGCGTCTTGTGGGTGTTTGATATGATCATCACCTGCTGCCGGCATATTAAAAAGTCTTTAGAATCCTACACAGAGGTTTCCTGGTTCAAGAGAAACGAAATAGGAGCGCATATGAGATATGTGCGGGACCGAGAATAATACCAGTATGTGATACTGAATTCTATTCTCGCGATTTGTATCATCGGTCGGTTGTATGTGATATAGCCGGGTTATCGAATCAAGTGTTGATTCGATACGTTGATACACTTAATAATAGTCGGTTATGTGCTACATGACCGGATCATTAAATCAAGTGTTGATTTAATGATTTAATGTATAATTATATATTTGATATATTATTTTACACTAACTAGTATTGGTTCACTCAAGATTGATTTTCTCACTTGAATTGCACAAGTTGTATATGTGATATATTTTTTTGCACTTGTTTGTATCATGTTTGATGATACATGCAAACTTGGGTGTATGTTTGATTAAACCATGGTTAGTTAATGGTTAGGGTTTCATTTGATTTATTTATTTATTTCATTTTGGCTTAAGATAAAATGGTGGCTTTATTTGGATTTTGTTGAAGTTTCATGAAGCTTTGAAAAAGCTTTGACCATTTTGTTTTATTCCTTAAACCTAACCATTAAACCTAACCCTAGTTTATTCTCTACACATGACCATGGTTGCTATATGATAAGAATGACTTATTTTCTATTTTCCAATAATTCTTATCATATTCTTTTTCTTCTTCCTCTTCTTCTTCAAGAAGAAAAAGCTTGCAAGCTTCAATGGTAACTTGAGAAAAAGAGTGAGAAATCCAATTCTAAAGTGAACCCACTTCCTATTTCTTCATCCTCTACCACTTGCCATGTCGTATAAGGTATTTTCTTCACAAGTTTCATGACTTGGTGAAGTGGGAGCTTGATCTTGTGTTGCCTCGACGTAGATCATCTTCGGCATCGAAGTCGACGACCTAGTCCGATCATCTCTTCGATGAAACCACTGTGAGAGTCCGGGATCCGATGGGTACAGCCGAGGGACTTCATCACAGAGCTATGGAGGTGGAGGACCGGATCTACAAAGGTTGTAGTCTCTTTCACTTAGTTAAGTTGTTAACTAGTTGCATGTTTCGCCTAATCTCTAGTCAACGATCTGTATTAGGGTTTCTCGGCACTTATAAAATTTGAAATTGGCATGGTTGATGCCATGTGAGACCTCATTTGTGTGCCTAGGATCGCTACAGATCATACTAGTGGGGCCTGGGTAGTCCATGAGTACATCCTTCAATGTTCCTAGTCGTGGGAATATCGAGACGGGGCATCGATATTCCAGAGTAGACTAACGTATATCTTCTCGACCCATGTGATGGGCGATGGATGATCCCATATCCATTAGTGTTTAACATCAGAGATGGTATGCGGGTGCTCAGTGGTGACTGGGTACACTGAACGGACTCGCCGAGAACTCCCAGATGGTATTATACATCACGTCAGATGGCAGTTCTCTGGTGACACTGGTACAGCTTAGTCTGTTGACCCAAGATCGTCATAGAGTCTTGTGTGTCTGCTACTAGGCATTAGATGTCGACCTATGGGGGGTTCTCACTGTGTGACAGTGTGGCGAAGCATAGGCTCTTACCCCCAGGGTGTCCCGAGACCGGAAGGTGTTCCGGCGGGTTGTAGTCCTCGTGAGGGGGCATGCGTAAAAAGTAGCTCTGATAGTTAATGGTTAGGGTTTTGTTATCTTTTCTTGATTATTTATTTTATTTATTTATTTTAGGGCAAGAAACAAAATGGTAGGCTTCTTTTGTTTTTACCTTGAAGCTTCATGAAGGTTTGACCACTTTGTTTCTTTCCTTAACCTAACCATTCACCTAAACCCTAGTTTAGTCTCTACACTTGTTAAACTAACCCAAGGTTGCATTATGATAAGATCACATGATTTATTATTATTAATCAATTGATATTATTATTCTCATCATATTCTTTTTCTTCTTCTTCTTCTTCTTCAAGAAGAAAAAACCTTGCTACCTCTAATGGTGCCATGGTCAAAAGAGTGAGAAATCCAAATCCAAAGTGAACCCACTTCCTATTTCTTCATCCTCTACCACTTGCCATGTAGTAGAGTGTGTTATCTTCATAAGTTCTATGACCAAGTGAAGATGGAGCTTGATCTTGAGTTTCCTCGACGTAGATCATCTTCGACATCGAAGTCGATGACCTAGCCCGATCATTTATCTGACGAAACCATCGCCAGAGTCCGGGATCCGATGATCGCAGCGGAGGGACGTCATCACGGAGCTAAAGAGGTGGAAGACCGGATCTACAAAGGTTGTAGTCACTTTCACTTTCTAGTTAACTTGTTAACTTGCATGTGTCTCCCACTGTGCTTTGATTTCCACTCTACCACGGCTCTACTGAGTCGTGCAAACAGGTGGTTTTTGGGTACTGTCCCGATTCACATGGAGGCAATGAGCGATAGGAGGGGATTCGTCTCTCCCGGTATTGGGGGTTAATGTTGCGCTATGCTCGACTGTCCATAACTGGAAATCCCTGGCCAGGGTTGTAGTGATCTACTGGTAAGTGTCAGCGGAGGGACGTCATCACGGAGCTAAAGAGGTGGAGGACCGGATCTACAAAGGTTGTAGTCACTATCACTTTCTAGTTAAGTTGTTGACTTGCATGTTTCGCCTTACCTCTAGTTACGATCTTGCTTAGGGTTATCAAGTGCCAAGTAACCCTAAGCAAGATCGTAACTAGAGGTAAGGCGAAACATGCAAGTTAACAACTTAACTAGAAAGAGAAGGTGACTACAACCTTTGTAGATCCGGTCCTCCACCTCTTTAGCTCCGTGATGACGAAACCATCGCCAGAGTCCGGGATCCGATGATCGCAGCGGAGGGACGTCATCACGGAGCTAAAGAGGTGGAGGACCGGATCTACAAAGGTTGTAGTCACTTTCACTTTCTAGTTAAGTTGTTAACTTGCATGTTTTGCCTTACCTCTAGTTACGATCTTGCTTAGGGTTACTTGGCACTTGATAAAAATTTTTGATTTTGGCATGTTTGATCTGGAGTGGCTGCCTGACCTACAGTGGTATCAGAGCCTAGCTAGAGCCTTGGGCGATGAGTAGACCAAGTTAGAAACCCGATTGAACCCGAAACCCTAATCCAATGCCACTCTCTGTACATTTTTCAAAACTGTTGAATTTTGTGAATTAAAAATATCCAGAAAATTCAGCAGGCTTTTTTAAGAATTACTGTGAAGCACGTGAGAGTAACTCAACCACGTGGCCGCGGAACCGCGGCACAAGCATGGCATGTGCGGCGGTTCCGCGGCTATATAGGAGCATCTTGGAACTTTCTTTGCACAGTAAATTCTATATTTAGTTGCTGTGTTTTCTGGGAATTTTTAAATTGCACTCAATGTAAGTGCACGGCGGCTCCCCGGCCTCCATCCCGAGGCCAAAATGCGGAAGCGGTGATTTACTTTAACTTTTCAAACCGGCACCACCGCACACTAAATACCCGGATCGGGCCATTAACTAGTTCTAGCTAACTACAAGATGGGGAAGAGAGATATACCGAGCGATCCGTGTCCTCCGGTCTTCTCGTCGTCGTCCCGATCTCCCGCGGAATGTCCGGTCTCCACCTCCTCGCCGGAAAAGCACCACGTCGCCGGCTTCTTTTACGGGCTCCCACCTCTATACCGAGGCAATTCGGGCACGAAGTTGGCGAGCCGACGTGCCCAAGGTTTGCTGTAGAATGTGTATTGCTCATGTCTCATTTGGGGTAGTGGATGTTGCCTTTGTGGTGGAGGAAATGATATGGACTTTTGAGATGGAGATGTGGGGATTTTACAAAACCAAAAGAGCAAAAATCCCACACTAGAAATTTTGGACAGCCCCCATAAGCCAAGGCCGGCCATGCTTGGTGGAGTGGAGAGAATGAGGGAGAGAGAGCCAAAGAATGAGGGAGCCACACACTATTATCCAAGGGAGAGAGAGAAAAGGCTATCATCCAAAGAAATGATCACTAGCCTAAACCAACACTCCAACACAACCATCATCTCAAGAATGATGACTCCAAAAGGTCAAGCCATCATGAACAAAGAAAGTCAAGTGATGGTGCACCATCATGATACAATAATATGCAAAGACCCTCTTCCAAATTGCTTATTTGCATAAATGCAAATAAGCCCTCCTCCACCAATCTTCGGCCAATGAAAGAAACAAAGAAATATGGCCGAAACGGAAAGCAAACTGGCAACTGCAGAAAACTGGTCCCGTAATAAATTACAGGAAAACCCCGATACTGTGTATACACACCCGCATCTGTATTCCGACCGAATACAAATGCAATGAGACAAAATCTACACTGTACTATACCAGGATCCGGCTTAAACTAAAACCGGCTAGTATTATCCGTCCGATCCTGATCCGTGCAATACCGCACGTATCTGATCGAACCCTTCCATATCTCCATACGGCCTCTACAGCGTTTCTCCCGAAAACTTGAGCAACTGAATCTGGGGGACTCTAAAGACTCTTCAATACTATGGCTGTGGATTTAACCACTAGCACATCTGAGGTATTAGCCATACGTGACGGGCTACCAGCTATTGACAAAAAGGGACGTCGATGAGCGAACTCATCCTGACACCCTACTGAGCCTGTCAGTGACAATATCTGTACAGTCCGGTCCGTTCGTCTATGAGCATCGCATGGCGGGCCTAGGGGGTTGGTAAAAGTCAGACCCCCAAAAGCGGTACAAGTCGTATTGGAGTGTAGCCCAGAGCACCCTGAGATACTACTGGAATACCTACCAGTAAATCTCCTGCCTTGGCTAAGGACTTTTCATGTTCTGGCTCTCCTAGACACAGCGCGACCTCACCCCCAATACTGGGAGAGACGAACCCCCGAAGATCCTCTCACTGCCTCCATGTGGCTCGGGACTGTACCCAACTAAAACCTGTTTGCACGTCTCCTTTGAGCGTGGTAGAGCAGTAAGTAAAGTACAGTGGGAACTCACACGAGACAAATGATGATCCCCAGGTCGATGAACAAACCTGTACACATGTCACCAGGGAACTGCTATCTGACGTCAGGTATAAGACCAACTAGCATGTTCCCGGCGAGTCCTGTCCAGTGTACTCATAACCTAATGAGCACCTGTATACATCTTAGGTGATCCAACTGACACCAGTGGCTTGTGAGACCGGCCACCGCCCCTCGTCGGGGTCTCAAATGTATACACTAGTGTACTCTAGAGTATCGATGTCCTGTCTCGAAACTCCCACGACTAGGGACCTTTTAAGGATGTGCTTATAGACTACCAGCTCCCACGTATATGATCGCCCTCATACTGCTGGCAGTCAAGCAAGAATCCTATAGGCTCTATCAACGTGTAATAGCGACCTGTCAGGTCACCTAAAGCAGTACACGATGATAAAGATAAACCAGATAGCATACTATCATCTTGAGAAAGACTGTCCTACCGGGATAGGTCCTTCCTCAATCATTGCAATCACGTGCCTGTGATCCAATAATTGACTCCGAGGGCACTATCTCCAACAATCTCCCACTTGCACTCAAGGCTAATTATTGCGATGTCGCATACACACAGCCCGTGTGATACCGAACACCCAACTCCTCCACTAGTCAGTCTCACAAAGCTCGCTTGCGAGACGATTGCGTTCGAAGAATAGCCTCATTGAGTGGATCCGCTTTGATGTTTCTTTTTATGTCTCTCTATATCACAAGTTCGCGGAGAAACCTATCTCCTGAAATGAGCAATACCTGTCTTAGAATGTGTCTGGATGTTTGATGGGACCTAGCTCATAAATGAACTCCAAATCCAAACTTCTTAGACTGTATCGTCAACTGAACTTAATCAGTATCCTGCGCCATGCCTCCCTCAGTATTGCCTTGGACCACCTGTCCAAAATACTGCCCCTTGACAGAAGGAAAACTATAACTCTGACAACCTCCCTGTCGTCCAGGTCACCTTGGAAGCCTGGAATGATAACTGTCTCCCGAATGAGGCCGTCGTTATCATATCCCTAGAATATCCACTTATGTTCTAAAACTGCTTCCGACTGTTTCTCCAGGATTGGATCAATGTCAACTTATTGCATCTAGTGCAAGAACAACATCTGGTGTGGTACTTGACATCTCATGATTGACTCAATTGCCTAAGCAAGTGATCTGCCAATCATGCACATCCCTCTCCCCTTTAGTCTGTAAGACACCTTTAGAGAGGGTGACTCCATCTCTTGCAGGTACACCACCATGCCAGGGGTCGTCCATTCTAAATACTATTAGAATGCTGTTTAAGTACCCTGATTGGGAAACCACCCAAATCTAGATCTAAACCATAGATCTAGTAACCAGTATGTCTGATATTATGTCCAAGTCCCATGTGGAGAAACCACTGTGTGATGACCAAAGTGTAACCGATCATAGTATAGGAGTTTCTTTTCCTACTATGTGTATGTCATCCAAATACCAGGACATCACACCCTACTACCTTCTTAACAGATCCATCCCCTATTCTGATGAAGTCAAACCTATGACTGTCACATAAGAAATTGATGATCTATCTCCTTTATATCTGCTTTAGTCTATAAATAGACACAAGCCACCTGTCCACCAATGCTTCCGCTGCTCCCACTGACTACGACGACCCTCTAGCAGAGTCATATAAACGTACACTTCTAAAGCAAGTTTAGAACGACGCTATACTCATCCTCCTGCCGGGTCTCACAGTCTGGAACAACAGCAATGGCAAGTGTGGGTAAACAAGAACTTCCCTGTCACCGTCCTTGAGGCTACCGGAGTACCTCTCGGGTGCCTGAAGTAACCCACCTTATCTGCGGAGTGGCCAATGGAATGTCAATCCAGATTGAATCTCTAGGTTCCTATGAAATCTTCAGTAATCGTTTATGGTTCTGGAATCACTTCCAGTTCTACCATACTCCCACTACTGTTTTTCTGAAAAAAAATCCATTTTTAATAAAACTGTGGCGAGTGTAGAACAATATCGCTATTGTTCATCCAGATGGTAGAAAGTCAACCCTCGTCATAGCCTGGGTCAACCAACAAACAGCCATTAAAGAAACGTGCCTTGAGTTATCCAGAGTCTGGTTTTAATCATAAGCCGGACAACTCCCCGTACCTTAACATCGTTAAGATATGAACTGTTCTATATCCAATAAAGAACCAGAGGCACTGATTTAATTGAACCAGATTCAAATCATGCAGCTGTCTCCAGTGCATGTCAACTAAATGGAAAGAGGCCGATCAGCGTTACTCAACTTAGGAATGCTTCCAATTATGAATAACCTGAAAGAGAAGCAAGATCTCTTAATCATTACTATCATCTGAATACCATACACAAGTATCTACATCTTCGATCACTTTGAAGAATCCCGATACTTGCAATACCTTGTTCTCTACTTTATTCAAATACCTATAACTTCTCAAAATTCGGACCCTGTGTTTCCACAAAACACCTGTCTAAAAACTAGAGAAGTCATAAGTAAACCGAATATAGTACGAGGACCAATCCTTCTGTCCTGATGGACCCTGGACAACATACAATACTCTGTATAAGTCCCTTGAGTCTAATAACTCATTCCCTGTGTGTCGTAGGTTGAAAACTGTACTATGGTTATGAAGAATTACACCGCTGTTTAATGCTCCTTACCTAACCATCCACTGATATTGGTAAATGTCATAGACATAATTTCAAAAAGGTATATCTCACTCTATGAAAATAGACGTACAGATATATCGATTTGAAATTGGTGCATAACAGCGGATATTCAAAACCAAATATTTGCCAACTGACAAACAGCCCAGGTGATTTCCTCAAATATCACCGATTACAACGAATTCCGATATAATGAGGATGATCACCTAATTCTCAATAACTCACTCCCACTCATCATCTGTAAAACCATACAGATGTGAGAATCAAACCTGGTAAATACATACCCTGGAGCAAGTATCTAATCGGGAAATCAGTTTTCCTTTAACAGTACACAGTGAAACTGAAACATTGAAATGTTTTGATGGGGTATCCCGGTATTCCAAGTAATGCCTCTTCCAGATTCACGACTGTAACCGTATAATTCTTTGCCACCTCTCCAAATCCCTTTATATGTATTTAGTCATTATCTTCTGCACACCCCTTTAGGCCAAATGGTTTTCTTCCTTCCCTACCATTCGGCACCAGCCTATGGTTTGGAAGAAGACTATCCAATAAGCATAATGGGTGTGCTCTCCTAATCCTAGGAGCACTCGCAATGCGAGAGAAGGTGAAGATAAAAGACAACCGAATAAACCTTATTCCTATTTCTCCTGAACCAGAATCCATCCCCGAACTGGAACAAGTTCCTTTCGAGTTCGTATATAACCATACGATGGAGTATCCAATAAACTGTGGATCTTCGTAGTGATACGGAGTGTCCTGGAGAAATAAAAAGGTGATTTTTGGATTGGCGAAGAAATACTTCGTTTGGTCGTGAATATCAGTCGCAATTTACTTTGCCCTCTTACTAATCCTTTTATTTGTCTTAACCCAATATCTTCTGTACACCGTTTAGGCTAACTGGTTTTCTTCATTCCCTACCGGTCGGCACCAGCCTAAGGTTTGGAAGAAGACTATCCAATTTGCATAATAGGTGTACTATCTCCTAAACCAAGGAGTACTCGCAACCTGAGAGAAGGTAAAAGGAAAAGACAACTGAATAGTCCTATTCGTTTTCTCCAGAACCAGAAACCATCCTCGAATAAATTCCTTCGAGTTCGTATCTAACCATACGATGGTTTTGTCCAATGGAAGTGGACGTTCATAGTAATACGGGGTGTCCTGGAGAAAAGGGTAAAAGTAGGAGTGGCAATGAGGTTTGCAACTCTGACAATCCAAAAGCCAGTGTTTTAGAAGGTTCGGTCAACTTGGTCACTGAGTCATAGTCTTAGGGTCGGGTCAATGGTCGCTGCCAAAGAGAGAGAGAAAAGAAACACTCAGCGTGCACTCTATCCTATATCAGAATGGTTACCAATTTATCTAATCTGGAAACCTCCCACTATACCATCAAATTCTCCTCCAAACCTAAAAGAAGAATTAGTCAGGATCACCCGAGGAGTAAACTAACTCATCAGTGGGAATCGGGATCCAACTATCATCGCATGATAACGTGATGGAATCCACTCACGTCATCACACTCCAGAAGTTATGCGCATATCTGGCAAGTTTCAGTTTCTTTAGAAACTCCCGATGTGATTTTTGCCCCATGCTCTTATGACCTTGACTAAGGCCAACAAATCATAAGTCACATGTCAAGTTCTACCCGTCATTGTCCAGGTTGATTTGAACCCACCCGTACAAGCCCTTGACTAGGGCCAACAAGGCTATATGACTGTCCCAAACCAACGCATCTATCTATGCTACATATGAACACCCAACAGCTACCAAACACTGTGCCTTGACTATGGCCAACAAACACAGCTTGAATACTATTGACTATCCATATGAAACGACGGAGGGCTACGAATGGTTTCTGGCGAAAACCTTTAACATAATGAACTTGATATCGTTGAAGGAACCAGATAGCTTTTTGAAAATATAGTGACGAAAACCTTTGCTAAAGAGGTCACTCCCAGTGAAGGGACCTCGGCTCTTTCCCTGTAGAATGAGGTGCAGGATATTCCAACTGAATACCACGATGCAAAGCAAAAATAATCGGCTATAGTGAAGTCATTGCCCTGATGCAAACTTTTTGTCCAAGGGGTCACTCCTGGTGAAGGGATCTCGGCCCTTGCCTCATCGACTGAGGAGCAGGATATTCCAACTGAATACCACGATGCAAAACAAAAGAGAACGTCCTTGCAATAACGGCTTTTTGAAAAGTGTTCCAACAACATCAGATTAGGTTTGTTTTTAACTTGCATTGATCCGAATCAACGCAGTCCCATCAATTGATCACACCACAAAGAACGAAAATATACTGATGTACGTATATGCCATCCGCATTCGCCACTGGGTCCCGTCATTACCCGTTAGGTTAGCTAACTAACGACAGAGCGGGGACTGGACTAGCGCGGATGCAAAACATATACAACATCTGCTAATATATATACCAATATATAATATTTCGCTCAAGGCGTGATAAAATGCAACATCACAGAAATGTACAGCATCACAGAACAATACAGATATCTGGGATCCCCGGGTTTCACAGAGCCACTACTGAAAACCCGACGTTCCCCTGGTCGTGTGGATAGCCTGTGCAATGAAATCCTAGACCCCTACGGGCGCGGCAAGTTACCCGCCAAAACCTGAAGCGAGGCAGCCCCTTTCAGCAACGTGAATGGACCACCCAGCACTTCACGGAATCCGGTAACTTGGGCACCCCTCCTGGGTCAACCTGTACCCCCTACGAGTGCGGCGAATAGCCCGCCAATTCTAGAGTGAAGCCCCCTCTGTCTCAATGCCATGAGATGCCGGCCCGTTGCTCTCTAGAACCCGGCTATCCGTGCACCCCTCCGTGGAGTAATCCTAGTACAGAAAGTAAAATATACATACAACTGGTACATCGACCGCAACCTGGTCGTGCCCCAAAATAATAATACAAACGGCAGTGACGGCAGTCCACATGTCGGACGCTCGCCCCGTAATATCAAATGTACATAATACAACAAAATTGTACTAGCATTGCATCCAGGCTATCCCCACGACCGATCCGCAACATCACAGCAATACACAGAACATCAACGTGAAGGTCACATTCGCAAATCCGTCTAACCGGGCTATAGCAGTTAGACAGGATTTACCGATTAAGTGACATTCACGGTCACAGATATAATGTAAATACTGTGAACCAATGTGTTTAAAATATCCGATCGATCAAAATTTACCAAGTGGGCCCCAAGCAATACTGTAGCACATCAAGAAATTCTGGGCCCAAAAATAACATTCCAGAAACCACATTTTCAAGTCTGGAGGCCTCTGTAAAAAATTGGTGTGCTGATCTGTCAAAACAGCGGCGGAACCGCTGCCCAAGCATGGGTTTGGCCGCGGTTCCACGGTCGAATAATGAGATTTCGCGACCAAATTTTTACAGAAGGCTTATACTTCCCTGCACAGTATTCTGAGACTACCTGAAAAAAATTTCGAGCCAGAAAAAAATCGACAGAAAACTGATGCAAAGAAAAATACGGTTTTTGGAAAATTGTTCGATCGGAAATGTAAAACACATTAGATAAAGCTAGACTATGTTAATGGCGTGGCTCTGATACCACTGAAAGTGCACGGCGGCGCCCCGGCCTCTATCCCGAGGCCAAAATGCGGAAGCGTTGATTTACTTTAACTTTTCAAACCGGCACCACCGCGCACTAAATACCCGGATCGGGCCATTAACTAGTTCTAGCTAACTACAAGATGGGGAAGAGAGATATACCGAGCGATCCATGTCCTCCAGTCTTCTCGTCGTCGTCCCGATCTCCCGCGGAATGTCCGGTCTCCACCTCCACGCCGGAAAAGCACCACGTCGCCGGCTTCTTTTACGGGCTCCCACCTTTATACTGAGGCAACTCGGGCACGAAGTTGGCGAGCCGACGTGCCCAAGGTTTGCTGTAGAATGTGTAGTGCTCATGTCTTATTTGGGGTGGTGGATGTTGCCTTTGTGGTGGAGGAAATGATATGGACTTTTGAGATGGAGATGTGGGGATTTTACAAAACCAAAAGAGCAAAAATCCCACACTAGAAATTTTGGACAGCCCCCATAAGCCAAGGCCGTCCATGCTTGGTGGAGTGGAGAGAATGAGGGAGAGAGAGCCAAAGAATGTGGGAGCCACACACTATTATCCAAGGAAGAGAGAGAAAAGGCTATCATGCAAAGAAATGATCACTAGCCTAAACCAACACTTCAACACAACCATCATCTCAAGCATGATGACTCCAAAAGGTCAAGTCATCATGAACAAAGAAAGTCAAGTGATGGTGCACCATCATGATACAATAATATGCAAAGACCCCCTTCCAAATTGCTTATTTGCACAAATGCAAATAAGCCCTCCTCCACCAATTTTCGGCAAATGAAAGATACAAAGAAATATGGCCGAAACGGAAAGCAAACCGGCAACTCCAGAAAACCGGTCCCGTAATAAATTACAGGAAAACCCCGATACTGTGTATACACACCCGCATCTGTATTCCGACCGAATACAAATCCAATGAGACAAAATCTACACTGTACTATACCAGGATCCGGCTTAAACCAAAACCGGCTAGTATTATCCATCCGATCCTGATCCGTGCAATACCGCACGTATCTGATCGAATCCTGTCATATCTCCATACGGCCTCTACAGCGTTTTGCCCGAAAACTTGAGAAACTGAATGTGGGGGACTCTAAAGACTCGTCAATACTATGGCTGTGGATTTAACCACTAGCACGTCAGAGGTATTAGCCATACGTGACGGGCTACCAGCTATTGACAAAAAAGGACGTCGATGAGCGAACTCATCCTGACACCCTACTGAGCCTGTCAGTGAAAATATCCGTACAGTCCGGTCCGTTCGTCTATGAGCATCGCATGGCGGGCCTAGGGGGTTGGTAAAAGTCAGACCCCCAAAAGCGGTACAAGTCGTGTCGGAGTGTAGCCCAGAACACCCTGAGATACTACTGGAATACCTACCAGTAAATCTCCTGCCTTGGCCAAGGACTTTTCATGTTCTGGGTCTCCTAGACACAGCGCGACCTCACCCCCAATACGGGAGAGACGAACCCCCGAAGATCCGCTCACTGCCTCCATGTGGCTCGGGACTGTACCCAACTAAAACCTGTTTGCACGTCTCCTTTGAGCGTGGTAGGGTAGTAATCAAAATACAGTGGGAACTCACACGAGACAAATGACGATCCCCAGGTCGATGAACTAACCTGTACACATGTCACCAGGGAACTGCTATCTGACGTCAGGTATAAGACCAACTATCATGTTCCCGGCGAGTCCTGTCCGGTGTACTCATAACCCAATGAGCACCTGTATACATCTTAGGTGATCCAACTGACACCAGTGGCTTGTGAGACCGGCCACCGCCCCTCGTCGGGGTCTCGAATGTATACACTAGTGTACTCTGGAGTATCGATGCCCTGTCTCGAAACTCCCATGACTCGGGACCTTTTAAGGATGTGCTTATAGAAAACCAGCTCCAACGTATATGATCGCCCTCATACTGTTGGCAGTCAAGCAAGAATCCTAGGTGCTCTATCAACGTGTAATAGCGACCTGTCAGGTCACCTAAAGCAGTACACGATGATAAAGATAAACCAGATAGCATACTATCATCTTGAGTAAGACTGTCCTACCGGGATAGGTCCTCCCTCAATTATTGCAATCACGTGCCTGTGATCCAATAATTGACTCTTAGAGCACTATCTCCAACACTCAAGAGTTGAGTTTTCTGGGTTGTACTGGGAATTCGTAGATTCGATCGGATTGTCTAATTTTGTCTCTATGTTTTTCCGGGTAATTTAGAATATGTTAAAAAGTTCGACTGGATATAAATACCCAATTTTTCCCTTGCCGGAAAATTTCTAAGTGTTGGATTTTTCCGTGGTTTAAAGACGTTCTAAGTAGTGCAAATAACGCGATGGACTCTCTAGAAGACAACAAACCTTAACTCGATTATGTGGCCGTCTTGAACTGCCCTTTGAACCTTAGGGTTTGGGGCAGTACAGCGTGCCACATGTGAGGCGTTGGCTTGACCCTTCTACGTCTGGACCGTTGGTACTGTGGCATGAAGTGAATGTTTTTTAACTTATTTCATGTGTTTAGCTGTTTCGGGAAAACTTGGGTATTTGATTGTTCGATCGGAAAGTTTAACATTTTCTATTTATCTGGAATGTGATACAATATTTGGAATCCATAAGGAGTTATGAGATAACTGAATTGAATGTTATAAACATAGCACTTTAGTCTCACTTGATAGGTTGCCACGGAATTTTGATGTGATCAAAAGTCCGACGCAATCACGTAGTGTACACGGATACTCGCCGGCAAACTTAATAGACAGCTACACCCCATAGCCCCGACCAAGTGACTGTAGGAGAAGCCAGTCGCCAAAAAGCTTCCGTTCGGGTGCTCGCGGCAGCGGTGTTCCGCCTTAGTGCACTTCGTCGACGGTATCGGGGGTGCGGCCGTCTACTAAAGTTTGCGACGAGCATTCGATCAAAATGTTGGGAATCTTGTTGAATTGCCCGACTTGATATTGCAAAGAGTTTTCGATATTGAGACTAAAATGTGGGGTTTATAATTGTTAAGCATGCGATGTCTAAGGAATTCATTTGTTTAGGCATGCGATGTCTAAAGCGTTTGCGGATTCCAACTGTTGTAGTTTTACACTTTCTCTTCTGTGACCGTAGGTGTAATATGTGATATCCCCGCTTTCGTTGCTATATGTCAACGACAATTGGGATATGCATGTTTACTTACGTTGATGACATGTGATGTTATGTGTTGCTGGATATGTTATATTGGATCGTCGTGTTTGAATAGCCGGGTTTTTTTTATGTGAGATGAGTGTTTTTTATTTTCATTCATGTAAAAACTTGCATGTAATATTCTTTTATTGGGGCACTTCCAGGTTGCGGAAGATGTCACCGTTGATGTATATTATTTACTTTTCCGCATTAGGATAGACCCAAGGAGGGGAGCACAAGTAACCGGGTTCTAGGGTCCAGTGGGAGACCATCTCGAGGAGTCGAGTTCGGGTCTCCTAACCCAAGAATTGGTAGGGTTGCTTGCCGCTCTTGTAGGGGTCTAGGGGTGTGGAATTGGCTATTCATCACGACCGTGGAATCCGTGTTTTATACTGGCTCGTTTTAAAAACACGGATGTCCTAGTATATCCAATATTTCATATGATATTTTCTGCTGCGTTATCTGTGATGTGATCATTTGATTTGTTCAGATAGATATAGTATATCGTATATATGATATATTATATAGACGTTGCTTATGTTTTACACCCGCGCTAGACCTGCCTCGCTATGCCGTTAGTTACCTAACCTAACGGTGCAGACGAGACATCGAGGCGAATGCGGATGGCATAAGCGTACGTTATATTTATCTGTGATGTTTAGGTGGATTTAAATGATGGGACATTCATTAATGAGATTAATGAAAGAAAATAAACCTAAAAGATGTTGTGGAATCAAATTTTAAAATAAAACAGGTAGCTACAGTTTTTGCTTTGCATCGCGGTGTTTCTTGTTGAACATCCTGCACCTTATTCGATAGGGAAAGGGCCGAGATCCCTTCACCTGGAGTGACCCCTTTAGCAATAACTGGCAGATGCTAAAACCCTCGGTTTGTTTTTTGATTGCTTCTATAGTTTCTACTTTGCACAGCGGTATATATGATATATCCTGCACCTTATTCGATGAGGAAAGGGCCGACGATCCCTTCACCAGGAGTGACCCCTTTAGCAAAACTAGAAAAGCCTAAAAAACATTCCATTTAAAAATCATTTGATTCCGTAACGAGATCAAGTTCAAAGCGTTAAAGGTTTTCATAAAAACCATTCGCAGCCCTCCATCATTTTAGGAAGTAGAGTACTTAGTATTTGTGCTGTGTTTGTTGACCATAGTCAAGGCACAGTGTACGGTAGCTAAGTGATGTCTTCCTACACCGCATATGATGCGATTAGTTAGGACAGTCGCGTGACTTTGTTGACCTTAGTTAAGGGTCATGTAGGTGGGTCTAATTAATCATGAAGTGACGGGTAGAACTTGACTAGTACTTGTGATTTGTTGACCATAGTTAAGGTCATAGGTGCTAGGGGTAAAAACCTTTATCGGGTGTTTCAAGTGCTGAAATTTGCAATGAGATTGCATACCTTCTATAAGATAGTTGGATCCCGATACCCACTGCGAGTAATTGTTATTCCTGGGAGAGTTTTTCACTTTACAATTAGCCGATCAAGTAGGTGTCTAGAAAGGTGTCAACGGGGTTACGCCTCTGGGAAAACGAGGTTTACTGTAATTAGGTCCGTGCAAAAGCATGGGGAACCTCCCTCAAAGTACCGACACTGGCCTGGCTGAAAGATAGGAGAACTTGTAGAGTGTAATTAATCTCGGCTAGTCTTTCCATTTAGGGTTTGAAGGAAGATTTGATAAAAACAGTGGGAGCCATCCTGATTAGATAAAATAAATAACCAATCTAATCTTGCAAGAGCGCACGCAGAGTGTTTTCTTCTCTCTCTCTCTCTCCAGTTAGCGACCATATCAGGCCTTAATCAAGATAATAATATGGTTGTATTGACCGAACCAGCTTGTTATACTGAGCTGGGGAACGTTGGTCCCGCTCCAACTTATAATTGTTATAAGACCGAGCAGGAAATATGGGAATACCAAGATTCGCATGCCGCCCAAACGAAGAAAGTGCATATGATACTGTAAGTGCACTGCGGCGCCCCGGCCGTCAAACCGACGGCCAAATGCGGAAACGGTGATAAACTTAAATTTTGCGAACTTTGCAAACCGGCACCACCGCGCACTAAACCCCGGATCGGGCCATTAAACTTGTCCTAGCTAACTAACAAGATAAGGAAGAGATATACCGAATGATCCGAGTCCTTCGGTCTTCGTCTCCACTCCGATCTCCCGCGGATGCTTCGTCCGTCATCTCCTCGTTGTCGCCTCTTCGCCGGAAGGGCACCACATCGCCTGCATCTTTTACGGGCTCCCACCTCAATACCGAGGCAACTCGGGCGCGAAGCTGGCGAGTCGACGCGTCCAAGATTTGCTGTAGAAAGTGTAGTGTAGAGCTTATGTCTCATTTGGGGTTTGTTGCCTTTGTAGATGATGGAGGAATCAAGATAAGAAAAATGGTGCTTGCATTTTTCTAGCATGAAAAGAGATGAATAAATTTTCCCTCTTCAAAATGATCCTCTCTTCTTCTTCTCTCAAGTATGAAAAACTTATCATCTTAGAAAATGGTGGAGGAAAGAATATGAAGCATGAAGGGAGGTGATGGTAGGAGCACAAGTGGTGACCACATCCAAAACATCATCATAACAAATTCACATCAACCTCTAATCCTTTCTTATCACCAAAAAGCAAGGAAAAGACTAAGAAAGCATCTCATGATTATGAACCATCATGAAGCCCCACAAATGCAAGAAAACCCCTCTACAAATACCAATTTGCATAATTGCAAATTAGTCCCTCCATCGGAAAAGTCCGGCCGGGAAAGAACAAAGGAAAACCGGCCGGAACGGAATGCAAACTGGCAACTCCAGAAAACTGGTCCCGTAATAAATTACAGGAAAACCCCGATACTGTGCATACACACCCGCATCTGTATTCCGTCCGAAATACAAATGCAAAGAGACAAAATCTACACTGTACTATACCAGGATCCGGCTTAAACCAAAGCCGGCTAGTAATATCCGTCCGATCCTGATCCGTGCAATACCGCACGTATCTGATCGAACACTGCCATATAACCATACGGCCTCTAGTATAAACCGTCCGATCCTGATCCGTGCAATACCGCACGTATCTGATCGGACCCTGCCATATCTCCATACGGCCTCTACAGCGTTTCGCCCGAAAGCTGAGTAACTGAAAGTGTGGTGGACTCTAAAGACTCGTCAATACTATGGCTGTGGATTTAACCACTAGCACGTCAGAGGTATAAGCCAATACGTAACGGGCCACCAGCTATTAACCAAAAGGGACGTCGATGAGCTAGCTCATCCTGACACCCTACTGAGCCTGTCAGTGACAATATCCGTACAGTCCGGTCCGTTCGTCTATGAGCATCGCATGTCGGGCCTAGGAGGTGGGTAAAAGTCAGACCCCCAAAAGCGGTACAAGTCGTGTCGGAGTGTAGCCCAGAACACCCTGAGATACTACTGGAATACCTACCAGTAAATCTCCTGCCTTGGCCAAGGACTTCGTGTAATGGCTCTCCTAGACACAGCGCGACCTCACCCCCAATACCGGGAGAGACGAAACCCCCGAAGATCCGCTCACTGCCTCCATGTGGCTCGGGACTGTACCCAACTAAAACCTGTTTGCACGACTCCTTTGAGCCGTGGTAGGGTAGTAATCAAAGCACAGTGGGAACTCACACGAGACAAATGACGATCCCCAGGTCGATGAACTAACCTGTACACATGTCACCTGGGAACTGCTATCTGACGTCAGGTATAAGACCAACTAGCATGTTCCCGGCGAGTCCTGTCCGATGTACTCATAACCCAATGAGCACCTGTATACATCTTAGGTGAACCAACTGACACCAGTGGCTTGTGAGACCGGCCACCGCCCCTCGTCGGGGTCTCGACTGTATACACTAGTCTACTCTGGAGAATCGATGCCCTGTCTCGAAACTCCCACGACTAGGGACCTTTTAAGGATGTGCTAATAGACTCCAGCTCTCACTTATATGATCGCCCTCATACTGCCGGCAGTCAAGCAAGAATCCTAGGGGCTCTATCAACGTGTAATAGCGACCTGTCAGGTCACCTAAAGCAGTACACGATGATAAAGGTAAACCAGATAGCAAACTATCATCTCGAGTGAGACTGTCTTACCGGGATAGGTCCTCCCTCAATCATCGCAATCACGTGCCTGTGATCCAATAATTGACTCTGAGGGTACTATCTCCAACAATCTCCCACTAGCACTCAAGGCTAATTATTGCGATGTCGTATACTCACAGCCCGTGTGATACCGAACACCCAACTCCTCTACTAGTCAGTCTCACAAAGCTCGTTTGCGAGACTATTGCGTTCGAGGAATACCCTCAGCGAGTGGATCCGCTCTGATGTTTCTTTCTATGTCTCTCTATATCTCAAGTTCGCGGAGAAAACCATCTCCCGAAATGAGCAATACCTGTCTTAGAGTGTCTGGATGTCTGATGGGACCTAGCTCATAAATGAACTCCAAATCCAAACTTCTTAGACCGTATCGTCAACTGAACTTAATCAGTATCCTGCGCCATGCCACCCTCAGTATTGCCTTGGACCACCTGTCCAGAATACTGCCCCTCGTCAGAAGGAAAACTATAACTCTGACAACGTCCTTGTCGTCCATGTCACCTTGGAAGCCTGGAATGATAACTGTCTTCTAAAGGAGGCAGCTGTTATCATATCCCTAGAACATTCACTTATGTTCTAAAACTGCTTCCGACTGTTCCTCCAGGATTGGATCAATATCAACTTATTGCATCTAGTGCAAGAACAACATCTGGTGTGGTACTTGACATCTCATGATTGACTCAATTGTCTAAGCATGTGATCTGCCAATCATGCACATCCCTCTCTACTTTAGTCTATAAGACACCTTTAGAGAGGGTGACTCCATTACCTGCAGGTACACCACCATGCCAGGAGTCGTCCATTCTAAATACTCTTAGAATGCTGTCAAAGTACCCTGATTGGGAAACCACCCAAATCTAGATCTAAAACCATAGATCTAGTAACCAGTATGTCTGATATAATGTCCAAGTCCCATGTGGAGAAACCACAGTGTGACGACCAAAGTATAACCGACCGTAGTATAGGAATATCCTTTCCTACTCTGTGTATGTCATCCAAATACCATGACATCACACCCTACTACCTTCTCAACAGATCCATCCCCTATTCTGATGACGTCAAACCTATGACTGTCACATCAGAAATAGATGATCTATCTCCGCTACATCGGCTTTAGTCTATGAATAGACATAAGCCTCCTGTCCACCAATGCTTCCGCTGCTCCCACTGACTACGACAACCCTCTGGCAGAGTCATATACACGTACACTTCTAAAGCTAGTTTAGAACGACGCTATACTCATCCTCCTGCTGGGTCTCGCAGCCTGGAACAACAACAATAGTAAGTGTGGGTAAACAAGAACTTCCCTGTCACCGTCCTTGAGGCTACCGGAGTACCTCTTGGGTGCCTGAAGTTACCCACCTTATCTGCGGAGTGGCCAATGGAATGTCAAATTAGATTGAATCTTTAGGTTCCTTATCAAATCTTCAGTAATCGTTTGCGGTTCTGGAATCGCTTCCAGTTCTACCATACTCCCACTACTGTTTTGAAAAAATCCATTTTTAATAAAACTGTGGCGAGTCCAGAACAATATTTCTATTGATCTGCCAGATGGTAGAAAATCAACCCTCGTCATAGCCTGGGTCAACCCACAAACTGCCATTACAGAAACGTGCCTTGAGTTATCCAGAGTCTGGTTTTATTCATAAGCCGGACAACTCCCCGTACCTTAACAATGTTAAGATATGAACTGTACTATATCCAATATAGAACCAGAGGCACTGATTTAATTGAACTAGATTCAAATCATGCAGCTATCTCCAGTGCATGTCAACTAAATGGAGAGAGGCCGATCAGCGTTACTCATCTTAGGAATACTTCCAATTATGAGTAACCTGTAAGAGAAGCAATTTCTCTTTATCATTACTATCAACTGAATACCATACACAAGTATCTACATCTTCGATCACTTTGAAGAATCCCGATACTTGCTACACCTGGTTCTCTACTCTATTCAAATACCTATAACTCCTCAAAACTTAGACCCTGTGTTTCTACGAAACACATGTCTAAGAACTAGAGAAGTTAAAAGTAAACAGAATATAGTATGAGGACCAACCCCTCTGTCCTAATGGACACTGGACAACATACAATACTCTGTATAAGTCCGCTGAGTCTAACAACTCTTTCACTGTGTGTCGTAGGTTGAAAACTGTACTTATGGTTAAGAAGAATTACACCGCTGTTTAATGCTCCTTACCTAACCATCCACTGATATAGGTAAATGTCATCGACATAATATCAAAAGGTATATCTCACTCTATAAAAATAGACGTACAGATATATCAATTTGAAATTGGTGCACAACAGCGGATATTCAAAAACCAAACATTTGCCGACCGGCAAACAGCCTAGATGATCTCCTCAAATATCACCGATTACAACGAATCCCGATATAATGAGGATGATCACCCTATTCCCAATAACTTACTCCCACTCATCATCTGTAAAACCATACAGATGTGAGAATCAAACCTGGTAAATACATACCCTGGAGCAAGTGTCTAATCGGGAAATCAGTTTTCCTTTAACAGTACACAGCGAAACTGAAACATTGAAATGTTTCGATGGGGTATCCTGGTATTCCTAGTAATGCCTCTACCATTATCCAGATTCACAACTATAACCGTATAATTCTTTGCCACCTCTCCAAATCCCTTTATATGTCTTTAGTCATTACCTTCTGCACACCCCTTTAGGCCAATTGGTTTTCTTCCTTCCCTACCGTTCGGCACCAGCCTATGGTTTGGAAGAAGACTATCAAATAAGCATAATGGGTGTACTGTCCTAATCCTAGGAGCACTCGCAATGCGAGAGAAGGTGAAGATAAAAGACAACCGAATAAACCTTATTCCTATTTCTCCTTGACCAGAATCCATCCCCGAACTGGAACAAGTTCTTTTCGAGTTCGTATATAACCATACGATGGAGTATCCAATAAACTGTGGATCTTCGTAGTGATACGGAATGTCCTGGAGAAATACAAAGGTGATTTAGGATTGGCGAAGAAATACTTGGTTTGGTCGTGAATATCAGTCGCAATTTACTTTGCCCTCTTACTAATCCCTTGCTTTGTCTTAATCTTAATACCTTCTGCACACCATCGTTATGCTAATTGGTTTTCTTCATTCCCTACCGGTCGGCACCAGCCTAAGGTTTGGAAGAAGACTATCCAATTTGCGTAATAGGTGTACTATCTCCTAAGCCAAGGAGTACTCGCAACCTGAGAGAAGGTAAAAGGAAAAGACAACTGAATAATCCTATCCGTTTTCTCTAAAACCGGAAACCATCCTCGAATAAATTCCTTCGAGTTCGTATCTAACCATACGATGGTTTTGTCCAATGGAAGTGGACGTTCGTAGTAATACGGGGTGTCCTGGAGAAAAGGGTAAAAGTAGGAGTGGCAATGAGGTCTGCAACTCTGACAATCCAAAAGCCAGTGTTTAGAAGGTTCGGTCAACTTGGTCACTGAGTCATAGTCTTAGGGTCGGGTCAATGGTCGCTGCCAGAGAGAGAGAAAAGAAACACTCAGCGTGCACTCTAACCTAGATCAGAATGGTTACCAATTTATCTAATCTGGAAACCTCACACTGTACCTCAAATTCTCCTCCAAACCTATAAGAAGAATTAGTCGAGAATACCCAAGGAGTAAACTAACTCATCAGTGGGAATCGGGATCCAGCTATCATCGCATGATAACGTGACGGAATCCGCTCACGTTATAACACTCCAGATGGTATGCGCATATCTGGCAAGTTTCAGTTCTTTTGAAACTCCCGATGTGATTTCTGCCCCATGCTCTTATGACCTTGACGAAGGTCAACAAATCATAAGTCACATGTCAAGTTCCACCCGTCATTGTCCAGGTTAATTTGAACCCACCCGTACAAGCCCTTGACGAAGGTCAACAAGGCTATACGACTGTCCCAAACCAACACATCTATTTATGCAGCAGAAAGGTAACAAGCAGCTACCATACACTATGCCTTGACGAAGGTCAACAAACATAGCATGAATACTACGTGCTACCCGTCTGAAACGACGGAGGGCTACGAATGGTTTCTGGCGAAAACCTTTAACGTAATGAACTTGATATCGTTGAAGGAACGGATAGCTTTATAGAAAATATAGTGACGAAAACCTTTACTAAAGAGGTCACTCCCGGCGAAGGGATCTCGGCTCTTTCCCCGTAGAATGGGGTGCAGGATATTCCAAATGAATACCACGGTGCAAAGCAAAAGTAATCGGCTATAGTGAAGTTAATGCCCTGACGCAAACTTCTGTCCAAGGGGTCACTCCCGGTGAAGGGATCTCGGCCCTTGCCTCGTCGACTGAGGAGCAGGATATTCCAAATGAATACCACGATGCAAAACAAAAGTGAACGTCCTTGCAATAACAGCTTTTTGAAAAGTGTTCCAACAACATCAGAATAGGTTTGTTTAACTTGCATTGATCCGAATCAATGCAGTCCCATCAATTGATCACACCATAAAGAACGAAAATATACTGACGTACGTATATGCCATCCGCATTCGCCACTGGGTCCCGTCATCACCCGTTAGGTTAGCTAACTAACGGCAGAGCGGGGACTGGACTAGCGCGGATGAAAAACATATACAACATCTACTAATATATATACCAATATATAGTATTTCGCTCAAGGCGTGAATAAAAAATGCAACATCACAGAAATGTACAGCATCACAGAACAATACAGATATCTGGGATCCCCGGGTTTCACAGAGCCACAACTGAAACCCGACGTTCCCCTGGTCGTGTGGATAGCCTGTGCAATGAAATCCTAAACCCCCTACGAGTGCGGCGAATAGCCAGCCAATCCTGGAGTGAAGCCCCCTCCGTCTCAATGCCCTGAGATGCGGGCCCGTTGCCCTCTAGAACCCGGCTATCCGTGCATCCCTCCGCGGGTTAACACTAGTACAGAAAGTAAAATATACATACAACGGGTACATCGACCGCAACCTGGTCGTGCCCCAAAAGAATAATACAAACAGGCAGTGACGGCAGTCCACATGTCGGACGCTCGCCCCGCAACAATAAATGTACATAATACAACAACACTGTACTAGCATTGCATCCAGGCTATCCCCACGACCGATCCGCAACATCACAGCAAAAACATAGAACATCAACGTGAAAGTCACGTTCGCAAATCCGTCCAACCGGGCTATAGCAGTTAGACCGGATTTACCGATCGAGTGACATTCACGGTCGCAGATATAATGTAAATACTGTGAAAAATGTGTTTAAAATATCCGATCAATCAAAAATTAACAAGTGGGCCCCCAAGCAATACTGTAGCACTCACAGAAATTCTGGGCCTAATTTTAATATTCCAAAACCCCTATTTTTAGCCCACAAGCCTACTGCAAAAAAACGATCACATGATCCAACATTACTGCGGCGGATCCGCGGCCCAATAAAGGTCAATGGCCGCGGATCCGCGCTCTAACTTAGGGATCGTGTTGTCGAATTTTTGCACTGTTTTTAGAATTTCCAGTACATTAGTTTTTTACAACCTGAAAAATTTTTGGACACCAAAAAATTCTAACAGAAAACTGATGTGAACTAAAATTGGAATTTTGGAATTTTGGTCGATCGGAACTGCAAAACACATCAAACGAAACTAGACGAAGTTAATGGCGAGGCTCTGATACCACTGTAAGTGCACTGCGGCGCCCCGGCCGTCAATCCGACGGCCAAATGCGGAAACGGTGATAAACTTAAATTTTGCGAACTTTGCAAACCGGCACCACCGCGCACTAAACCCTGTAAGTCCACGTTGCGACCCCCGGTTCTTACGGGGAGGCGGAAACGGTATAAAATCAAAATTTTAACGCAAGAGGCAACATGGACTAAGCTAGGTCGGGATCTTTACCTAAACTAAAACTAGCATACTAAGCTAAAGATATTTAGCTACTCGGATGAAGATGGTTATACCTAAACTTGAACTCCTTCTCTTCAAGCTCCGATGGTGGTTCGATGGCTCCTTCTCGTTGTCTCCGTACGCCGAAGATAGATCCACTTGAAAGCTCCAACCTTTAGCTCCTTCTTCGTTCTTTGAAGAAACTAGTTCACTTGGTTTGCTAAACCTAGTGAACTAGAATGAGTAGAGATGATTTAGAATGGGATTTTATCTATGGTTCTTGATTCTCAACTCATGAGACAAGAGAACCATAGATCAAGAGAGGGAGCAAGAGGTTGAGGGTGAGAGCAAGAGGAGAGCTCAAGAACAAGAGAGAGAATGAGCAAGAAAGAATGAGCAACTCTTTTGTCTTTCACCCTCTCATAATCCAAAGTGATCATAACTCATCATATCAAAAAGTCTTATGTGATGGTTTGAAGCAACCATAAGCTTATCATGTCATGCACTCATTTTACTTAAATGAGCAAGCAAGAAAAAGTCTTTGGCATGAAATGATAACCATGGTTATCATGATGGTCAACTAGTCAAGCCTAGTCAACCGGTCAACAAGTCAACAAAAGTCAACAAGTCACCAAAGTCAACAAGTCAACAAAAGTCAACAAGTCAACAACCATATCACCATAATACTTAATTAATATAATAGTTAATCACATATCATATTCTCATTAGGGTTGAGCATAAAGTCAAAAAGTCAACGGTCAACTGTCAACAACCCTAATGAGAATCCGCTGCCTCTGCCTCCCTGTCAACTGTGCATACACACCCGCATCCGCGTTCCGAGGAACACGAATGCAAACTGGATAAATCCAATCCCATATGGTACACTAGGATCTGGCTTAAACCAAAGCCGCTAGTGTAAACTGTCCGGACACTGTACGTGCACAAGTGCACGGATGTGACCGAACCCTGTCGCAAAACCATGCGACCTGTCGCAATACCATGCGACCTCTACTCTTTTGCCTAAAGGCGAAAAGCTTTCTGCGTGGGACTCTAAAGACTCGACACTACGCTGGCAGTGGGTTTAACCACAGACCGCAAGCGGCACTAGCTGTGCGTAACGGTCCCCAGGTAATGCCGACAAGAAGACGGACGAGGCGAAACCCATCTGAACTCCTACTGAGCCTGAGTGTGACATTCTCCGTACAGTCCGGTCTGTTCGTCTGATACATCGCATGGCGGGCCTAGGGGGCGGTAAACGTCAGTCCCCTAATAGCGGTACAAGTCGTGCCGGAGTGAAGCCCAATACACCCTGAGATAACACTGGAAACCTACCAGTATATCTCGTTTGCCCTGGCCAGGGACTACTCGTGTAATGGCTCTCCTAGACACAGCGCGATGTCAACCCCCAATACCGGGAGAGACGAATCCTGTCTAACCGTCACTGCCTCCAAGTGCTTCGGGACTGCACCCAACCACCACCTGTTTGCACGACTCCTTTGAGCCGTGGTAGGGTAGTGATCAAAGTACAGTGGGAACACACCCGAGGCGAAGTGACAGTGTCAAGTCAGCGGACTAAGCTGTACTCATGTCACCTGGGAACTGATAACTGACGATAGGTATAATACCAACTAGTCAGTTCCCGACGAGTCCTGTCCAGTGTACCCGTAACCTAACGAGCACCCGCATACTATCTCAAGTACGACGTACTGACGGCTGTGGGACAGACCGTCTCCCACACTGGGATGAGAAGCGCATGCGCTGGTCTACTCCGGAGTATCGATGCCCTGTCTCGATAGTCCTGCGACCAGGGACCTGCATAAGGATGTGCTTATAGATTACCCAGCCCCACTAGTGTGACGGCCATCACATCGCTGGTAATCAAGCAAAGATCCTAAGGGCACTACTAATGTGTATAGGCGATATACAAAAATAAACACATGTACACATTGAAGTAGAAACAAACCAAGTAGCATACTACTATTTTGAGCAAGATTGTATATACAAGGTGAATATCCCAAGCATCCATTAAGTAATATACAAACTAGTATGATACAGTAATGGCCTTTAGGGCATATACACTAACAATCTCCCACTTGCACTAAGGCCATGTACTGGCGTATCGAAGACCTATCATCTCGATCAGCCGCTCGAACTGAGTCTGGGGCAAGGCCTTGGTGAATGGATCTGCAGTGTTGTCTTCTGAAGCGACTCTCCGAACCTCGATCTCCTGGCGATCCACGATCTCCCTGATCAGGTGATACCGCCTCAAGATGTGCCTGGATCTCTGATGGGACCTGGGTTCCTTCGCTAAAGCTATAGCCCCGTTGTTGTCGCAATACAGAGGTATTGGATCAACAATGGACGGAACCACCTGAAGTTCTTTCAAGAACTTCCTCATCCAGACAGCTTCTTTTGCGGCATCAGATGCAGCGATGTATTCCGCTTCCATCGTCGAGTCTGCAACGGTTTCCTGTTTGGAACTCTTCCAACACACCGCCCCTCCATTGAGGGTAAAGACAAAACCCGACATGGACTTGGAATCATCCTTGTCACTCTGGAAGCTGGAGTCAGCAAAGGCCTCGATCTGGAGGTCTTTTCCGCCATACGCCAAGAACATCTCCTTAGTCCTTCTCAGGTACTTGAGAATGTTCTTTACCGCTATCCAGTGTTTCTCCCCAAGGTTAGACTGATACCGGCTTACCACACTCAGTGCATAAGCTACATCCGGTCTGGTACACAACATCGCATACATTATAGAGCCTACCGCAGAAGCGTAGGGTATAATAGACATGCGATCCCTCTCTAAATCAGTCTTGGGAGACATCTCTTTAGAGAGGGTGATCCCGTGACAAGCCGGTAGGTTACCGCGCTTGGAATCTTCCATACTGAACCTCTTCAGTATGGTGTCGATGTACCTGGACTGCGAAAGTCCTAATATCCTATTGGATCTGTCACGGTAGATCCGGATACCCAGAATGTATGAGGCATCACCCAGGTCTTTCATGGAGAACCTGTGTGACAAGAACCCCTTGACAGATTGTAGCATAGGAATGTCATTTCCTATTAAGAGAATGTCATCCACGTATAAAACGAGGAATACTACAGTTCTCGCTACAAATCTACTATAGATGCATGGTTCATCTGGATTTTTGATAAAGCCAAATTCTTTGACCGTCTCATCAAAACAGATGTTCCAACTCCGCGATGCCTGCTTTAGTCCATAGATGGACTTAAGCAACTTGCACACCTTTCCGCTGCTCCCACTCTGAATGAAACCCTCTGGCTGGTCCATATAGACACACTCCTCTAAATTTCCATTTAGAAAAGCTGTCTTTACGTCCATTTGCCAGATCTCATAATCGTGGAAGGCAGCAATGGCAAGAAGGATCCGAATGGATTTCAGCATGGCTACTGGAGAAAAGGTTTCGTTGTAGTCCAAGCCAGGTCTTTGACGAAAACCCTTTGCTACCAGCCTAGCTTTATAGGTCTCAACCTGTCCATCTACACCAATCTTCCTTTTGAAGATCCACTTGCATCCTACGGGTTTTACCCCGTCTGGAGCAATGTCCAACGTCCATACCTTGTTGGTGTACATGGACTCCATTTCGGTCCGCATTGCATCCAGCCATTTCACTGAGTCAACGCTCTGAACGGCCTGCTGGAAGCTAGTAGGCTCATCATAATCTATGATGCAATCCTCTCTATCCCCGTCTATGAGAAAACCGTAGTATCTCTCGGGCGGATGAGACTGCCTACTACTCCTGCGGAGCGGCGTAGGAATGTCCTGTTCTGTTGAACCCTCTGGTTCCACCAAGCTTTCAGTAACAGTCTGTGGTTCTGGAATTTCTTCCAGTTCTACTGCGCTCCCACTTATTTCTTTTTCTATGAACTGGTGTTCTAGAAAGTGGGCATGACGAGAAACAAGAACTTTTTGTTCCTCTTCACAGTAGAAGAAATATCCCTTGGAATTCTTTGGATATCCCACAAACTTGCACAGTACTGAGCGTGCCTCGAGCTTGTCCGCATGCTGCTTTTTGACAAAAGCTGGACTTCCCCATATCTTAATGTGATTAAGATGGGGTCTCTTCCCACACCACATCTCAAATGGTGTGGTAGGCACAGTCTTAGTGGGAACTCGGTTCAAAAGGTATGCGGTTGATTCTAGTGCATACCCCCAGAATGATCGCGGTAACTCAGCGTTACTCATCATGGACCGCACCATATCCAATAGGGTGCGGTTCCGTCTCTCCGATACACCGTTATGTTGCGGGGTGTATGGAGGAGTAAGCTGAGAGAGAATTCCGTTCTCTTTTAAATAGTCCAGGAACTCGGCACTTAAGTATTCTCCACCTCGATCCGATCTTAGAATCTTAATACTTTTGCCGGTCTGTTTCTCTACTTCATTCTTATACTCCTGGAATTTTCCAAAGGCCTCGGACTTATGTTTCATTAAGAAGACATAACCGTACCTTGAGAAGTCATCCGTAAAAGTAATGAAGTAAGAATGTCCGCTTCGGGCATGTGTAGACATTGGACCGCACACGTCACTGTGTACGAGTCCCAAGAGCTCGCTCGCTCTTACTCCATGTCCAGTAAACGGAGTCTTTGTCATCTTTCCTTTGAGACAAGATTGACAAGTGGCATATGATTGATATTCGAACGCATTCAAATATCCTTCTGTATGTAACTTAGTCAACCTTCTCTCATTGATGTGACCCAATCTACAATGCCATAAGAAAGTCTGATTTAGTTCTGGAGACTTGCTTTTGTGTGTATTCTGGACGTTGAAAATCTGTGGTTGGTTTAACACGTATATACCATTACTCAATGTACCTGACCCAATCAAAACTTGATTAAGGTGAATGTTTACAACATTACTTACAAACGCAAATTCATAACCTTCTTTAGAAACTAAAGATACAGAAATGATATTACAAGTTGCGTTGGGTACAAAAAAGCAATTACGCAAAACCAAAACATGTCCATCTGACATTCCCAGGTGATAGTCCCCCACGGCTTTAGCATCCATGCTAGCTCCGTTCGCAACTCTGAGGGTCATGTCACCTGCCTTCAAAACCCTACGGTTTCTCAACGCCTGCAAAGAATTACAGATATGAGATCCTGATCCGGTATCCAATACCCAGGAAGTAGAGTTTATTGAAAGACAGTTTTCAATAACATACACACCTGAAGCTGAAGCTGCAACCTGCTTCAATTCCTGTGTTCTGGCCTTCCAGGCCCTGCAATCATTCTCCCAGTGTCCTTTCTTATGACAATAGAAGCATTCTTCCTTATCCACAAGCTTCCCCGCTATCTTTGTTGCTTTACCTTTTCCCTTCGTATCCACTTTACTAACACCGCCCCTTGGTTTGGCGGGGGCCTTCTTCTTCTTTCCCTTGGCTTTCGCCTTGGACCTAGAAGAAGATGATCCTCCTACAAACAAAGTGGATGTTTCCCTACCTTTCTGTAGGGTGCCCTCTGCGCTCCTCAGCATGTTGAGGAGCTCTGATAGTTCAACCTCTTTTTCTTGTAGGTTGAAGTTCAGTATAAACTGGGCGTAAGTGGAAGGAAAGGACTGGAGAACTATATCCGTATATAGCTCACTCTCCAATGTGATCCCTAGGTCAGCGAGCTCTTCAATGTAGCCGATCATCTTTAGCACGTGCTCGGCTACTGATGATCCGACGGCCATTCTTGTCGAAAATAACTTTTTCGACGCTTCGTATCTTGCGATACGTGATTGCTCTCCATACAGTTCTTTTGTATGGAGCAATATGGACTCCATGTCCATATTCTCATGCCTCCTCTGATGTTCGTTGTCCATCGAGGCAAGCAGAAGGCATTTGGCCTTCGCGCTATCAATCTCCCAAGTCTTACGGATTTCCTTATCCGCGACGCTGGAAGTTGGACCAGGGACAGGGGGAGCTTTGGTGGTAAGAAGATACCCCAGCTTGTCATAAGTGATTGCTATCTTGACATTCCTGAGCCAATCTTTGTAGTTTGGCCCTGTCAGTTTGTTTTTATCTCGGAGTAACTTAAGTCCAGTCATGTTGATTGGTCGCTGCAATTAGGAGAGAGAAGAAGAAACACTCAGCATGATGCTCTTGCAAGTTTAGAGTGGTTTTTAGTTTGTCTAAACAGGATGGCTCCCACTGTTTCTCGAATCCCTCCTCAAACCATAAAGGAAGAATTAGTCAGGATCAATCCCACCGTACAATACTTGCTTAACCGTTCAGCCAGGCCGGTGTCGGTACTTCGAGGGAGGTTTTCCAACGCTTTCGCGAAGTTCCTTAATTAAAGAACCTCTTTTCCCTGGGGGCGTAGCCCCGCTAACACCTTTCTAGGCACCTACTAGGTTTATAGCATTGATCGTTAAGTGAGAAATTTCCCGAGGAGTAGCATATACTCACAGTAGGATCGGGATCCAAATATCATTGCGTGACGAAACTGAAGGAATCCTACCAGAATCATCACACTCCAAATGGTATGCAAATCTAGCAAGTTTCAGTACTTATGAAACTCCCGATGTGGATTTTTGCCCCATGCTCTTATGACCTTGACTTTGGCCAAAATATCATAAGTCACATGTCAAGTTCTACCCGTCATTATCCAGGTTAATTTGGATCCATCCGTACCTACCGTTGACTTTGGCCAAAATGGCAGTACGAATGTCCCAAACCAACGCATCTATCTATGCTACACATGAACACCCAATAGCTACCAATCACTGTGCCTTGACTTTGGCCAACATACACAGCTTGAATACTATTGACTATTCATGCGAAACGACGGAGGGCTACGGATGGTTTTGGCAAAACCGTGAACGTAGTGAACTTGATTTGGTCGATGGAACGAGATAGCTTTTAAAAGGAGTGGCTCAAGCTCCGCATTTAAAAGTTGTTTTTGAAAAGAACCGAGTGGTTTTTCGAAAGTGTTCCAACGACTTTAACTTGGTTTATTATCTTGCATTAGTTCTTTTAATGCGTGATATTCTTGCATTAGTTCTTTTAATGCGTCCCATCATTTAATCCTACCATTGCAGAAAACAACCAAAATATGACGTACGCTTATGCCATTCGCATTCGCCACGGGGCCCCATCATTACCCGTTAGGTTACTTAACTAACGACAGAGCGGGGGCTGGGCTAGCGCGTCTGTAAAACATAAGCAACGCCTAAATAATATCATATATAGATATACCGCAATGATAAACATTTCAGATCACAGATAAATACATTGGATATACTAGGAATCTGTAATTTGTACGAGCCTGTAACAAAAACAGATTACACGGTCGCGGTGAATAGCCAAAACCCCACCCAAGACCCCTACGGGTGCGGCAAACTACCCGCCAAGTACCCGAAGCGTAGCAACCTCCCTCATCTCCATGAGTAGGCCACTCGACACTTCGGCATACCCGGTAGTTTGTGCACCCCTCCATGGGTCTATCCTAGGAGCAAAAACAGTAAAAAGAAATTATACAATGACGGCTACAACCCCTTCCCGGTTGTGCGGCCATACAAATAATTATTACATCAATTTACAAATTTACATGAATTGCAAGAAAAGAAAACTCTCGTCTCACAACCCCCGGCTATTCACCCGCGACAATCCAACATATTTATATACACATTCCAGCACATTACAGATCATGTATAACCCCGACCAATCGACTTATAGCGATTAGCCGACGTTCAATACATGCAAACATCACAGATATAACCATCATAGTCAAAGTGCAGTGAAGTTCGGAAAAATACGGAATTATAGGACCCCAAAAGGAAATTTCTTTAATGGAAAATCTGGGCACATATAATATATTCCAAAAATCCCAAAACCAACACAGACACACACTGCACGAAAAACGATGCACAGAAGACGACAAAGCGCGGCGGTTCCGCGGCGGCTACCTAGCTCGCGCGGCGGAAGGGCGGCGGTTTCGACGAATTACTGTATCGTTTTTCTTGGGTGTTCACACAAAACCCTGAGCCGAATTTAGGAGTATAAAGTTTTTCATTTTGACCAGAAAAAATTTCAACAGAAACTCAGATTTTGTAAAAGTTTGGTTTTTGGATTTTTTTCGGTTCCGAACTTCGTTACACTTCACTACCAAGCTAGTTTAAGTTTAGTTAGGCTCTGATACCACTGTAAGTCCACGTTGCGACCCCCGGTTCTTACGGGGAGGCGGAAACGGTATAAAATCAAAATTTTAACGCAAGAGGCAACATGGACTAAGCTAGGTCGGGATCTTTACCTAAACTAAAACTAGCATACTAAGCTAAAGATATTTAGCTACTCGGATGAAGATGGTTATACCTAAACTTGAACTCCTTCTCTTCAAGCTCCGATGGTGGTTCGATGGCTCCTTCTCGTTGTCTCCGTACGCCGAAGATAGATCCACTTGAAAGCTCCAACCTTTAGCTCCTTCTTCGTTCTTTGAAGAAACTAGTTCACTTGGTTTGCTAAACCTAGTGAACTAGAATGAGTAGAGATGATTTAGAATGGGATTTTATCTATGGTTCTTGATTCTCAACTCATGAGACAAGAGAACCATAGATCAAGAGAGGGAGCAAGAGGTTGAGGGTGAGAGCAAGAGGAGAGCTCAAGAACAAGAGAGAGAATGAGCAAGAAAGAATGAGCAACTCTTTTGTCTTTCACCCTCTCATAATCCAAAGTGATCATAACTCATCATATCAAAAAAGTCTTATGTGATGGTTTGAAGCAACCATAAGCTTATCATGTCATGCACTCATTTTACTCAAATGAGCAAGCAAGAAAAAGTCTTTGGCATGAAATGATAACCATGATTATCATGATGGTCAACTAGTCAAGCCTAGTCAACCGGTCAACAAGTCAACAAAAGTCAACAAGTCACCAAAGTCAACAAGTCAACAAAAGTCAACAAGTCAACAACCATATCACCATAATACTTAATTAATATAATAGTTAATCACATATCATATTCTCATTAGGGTTGAGCATAAAGTCAAAAAGTCAACGGTCAACTGTCAACAACCCTAATGAGAATCCGCTGCCTCTGCCTCCCTGTCAACTGTGCATACACACCCGCATCCGCGTTCTGAGGAACACGAATGCAAACTGGATAAATCCAATCCCATAAAGTACACTAGGATCTGGCTTAAACCAAAGCCCGCTAGTGTAAACTGTCCGGACACTGTACGTGCACAAGTGCACGGATGTGACCGAACCCTGTCGCAAAACCATGCGACCTGTCGCAATACCATGCGACCTCTACTCTTTTGCCTAAAGGCGAAAAGCTTTCTGCGTGGGACTCTAAAGACTCGACACTACGCTGGCAGTGGGTTTAACCACAGACCGCAAGCGGCACTAGCTGTGCGTAACGGTCCCCAGGTAATGCCGATAAGAAGACGGACGAGGCGAAACCCATCTGAACTCCTACTGAGCCTGAGTGTGACATTCTCCGTACAGTCCGGTCTATTCGTCTGATACATCGCATGGCGGGCCTAGGGGGCGGTAAACGTCAGTCCCCCAATAGCGGTACAAGTCGTGCCGGAGTGAAGCCCAATACACCCTGAGATAACACTGGAAACCTACCAGTATATCTCGTTTGCCCTGGCCAGGGACTACTCGTGTAATGGCTCTCCTAGACACAGCGCGATGTCAACCCCCAATACCGGGAGAGACGAATCCTGTCTAACCGTCACTGCCTCCAAGTGCTTCGGGACTGCACCCAACCACCACCTGTTTGCACGACTCCTTTGAGCCGTGGTAGGGTAGTGATCAAAGTACAGTGGGAACACACCCGAGGCGAAGTGACAGTGTCAAGTCAGCGGACTAAGCTGTACTCATGTCACCTGGGAACTGATAACTGACGATAGGTATAATACCAACTAGTCAGTTCCCGACGAGTCCTGTCCAGTGTACCCGTAACCTAACGAGCACCCGCATACTATCTCAAGTACGACGTACTAACGGCTGTGGGACAGACCGTCTCCCACACTGGGATGAGAAGCGCATGCGCTGGTCTACTCCGGAGTATCGATGCCCTATCTCGATAGTCCTGCGACCAGGGACCTGCATAAGGATGTGCTTATAGATTACCCAGCCCCACTAGTGTGACGGCCATCACATCGCTGGTAATCAAGCAAAGATCCTAAGGGCTCTACTAATGTGTATAGGCGATATACAAAAATAAACACATGTACACATTGAAGTAGAAACAAACCAAGTAGCATACTACTATTTTGAGCAAGATTGTATATACAAGGTGAATATCCCAAGCATCCATTAAGTAATATACAAACTAGTATGATACAGTAATGGCCTCTAGGGCATATACACTAACAAACCCCGGATCGGGCCATTAAACTTGTCCTAGCTAACTAACAAGATAAGGAAGAGATATACCGAATGATCCGAGTCCTTCGGTCTTCGTCTCCACTCCGATCTCCCGCGGATGCTTCGTCCGTCATCTCCTCGTTGTCGCCTCTTCGCCGGAAGGGCACCACATCGCCTGCATCTTTTACGGGCTCCCACCTCAATACCGAGGCAACTCGGGCGCGAAGCTGGCGAGTCGACGCGTCCAAGATTTGCTGTAGAAAGTGTAGTGTAGAGCTTATGTCTCATTTGGGGTTTGTTGCCTTTGTAGATGATGGAGGAATCAAGATAAGAAAAATGGTGCTTGCATTTTTCTAGCATGAAAAGAGATGAATAAATTTTCCCTCTTGAAAATGATCCTCTCTTCTTCTTCTCTCAAGTATGAAAAACTTATCATCTTAGAAAATGGTGGAGGAAAGAATATGAAGCATGAAGGGAGGTGATGGTAGGAGCACAAGTGGTGACCGCATCCAAAACATCATCATAACAAATTCATATCAACCTCTAATCCTTTCTTATCACCAAAACGAAAGGAAAAGACTAAGAAAGCATCTCATGATTATGAACCATCATGAAGCCCCACAAATGCAAGAAAATCCCTCTACAAATACCAATTTGCACAATTGCAAATTAGTCCCTCCATCGGAAAAGTCCGGCCGGGAAATAACAAAGGAAAACCGGCCGGAACGGAATGCAAACTGGCAACTCCAGAAAACTGGTCCCGTAATAAATTACAGGAAAACCCCGATACTGTGCATACACACCCGCATCTGTATTCCGTCCGAAATACAAATGCAAAGAGACCAAATCTACACTGTACTATACCAGGATCCGGCTTAAACCAAAGCCGGCTAGTAATATCCGTCCGATCCTGATCCGTGCAATACCGCACGTATCTGATCGAACACTACCATATAACCATACGGCCTCTAGTACAAACCGTCCGATCCTGATCCGTGCAATACCGCACGTATCTGATCGGACCCTGCCATATCTCCATACGGTCTCTACAGCGTTTCGCCCGAAAGCTGAGTAACTGAAAGTGTGGTGGACTCTAAAGACTCGTCAATACTATGGCTGTGGATTTAACCACTAGCACATCAGAGGTATAAGCCAATACGTAACGGGCCACCAGCTATTGACCAAAAGGGACGTCGATGAGCTAGCTCATCCTGACACCCTACTGAGCCTGTCAGTGACAATATCCGTACAGTCCGGTCCGTTCGTCTATGAGCATCGCATGTCGGGCCTAGGAGGTGGGTAAAAGTCAGACCCCCAAAAGCGATACAAGTCGTGTCGGAGTGTAGCCCAGAACACCCTGAGATACTACTGGAATACCTACCAGTAAATCTCCTGCCTTGGCCAAGGACTTCGTGTAATGGCTCTCCTAGACACAGCGCGACCTCACCCCCAATACCGGGAGAGACGAAACCCCCGAAGATCCGCTCACTGCCTCCATGCGGCTCGGGACTGTACCCAACTAAAACCTGTTTGCACGACTCCTTTGAGCCGTGGTAGGGTAGTAATCATAGCTCAGTGGGAACTCACACGAGACAAATGACAATCCCCAGGTCGATGAACTAACCTGTACACATGTCACCTGGGAACTGCTATCTGACGTCAGGTATAAGACCAACTAGCATGTTCCCGGTGAGTCCTGTCCGATGTACTCATAACCCAATGAGCACCTGTATACATCTTAGGTGAACCAACTGACACCAGTGGCTTGTGAGACCGGCCACCGCCCCTCGTCGGGTTCTCGACTGTATACACTAGTCTACTCTGGAGAATCGATGCCCTGTCTCGAAACTCCCACGACTAGGGACCTTTTAAGGATGTGCTAATAGACTCCAGCTCTCACTTATATGATCGCCCTCATACTGCCGGCAGTCAAGCAAGAATCCTAGGGGCTCTATCAACGTGTAATAGCGACCTGTCAGGTCACCTAAAGCAGTACACGATGATAAAGGTAAATCAGATAGCAAACTATCATCTCGAGTGAGACTGTCTTACCGGGATAGGTCCTCCCTCAATCATCGCAATCACGTGCCTGTGATCCAATAATTGACTCTGAGGGCACTATCTCCAACAGATACAACTTCTTCGGGTATGTTCGTTACACAGAACTGTTTCTCAATATCCTCTGCGTCCTGGGCATCTGATACCGGATCAGGATCCCAGATATGTAATCTGTTACATAGGGCTACAGAAAGGCAGAGAACTGAGAACGGGTGATATGTTTCATGAGACAGAAAATGGGGCAAGTGTTGGATCCAAGTCTGTTGGTCACTGTCACCCAGTATTACCAGTACATTGATTCTGAACGAATGTTATTTGATACCGAACCTGATATACAAAATCATATCGGTCTCTTTACAAGTAAAGAAATGATAAAATTTTGTATTGTTGGATAATGTTTTGAACATTTCCTATTTGAAAAGTTGATCGGTTCAGGCACGTTATCTAAAAGCATTGACATTCTAAATCAAACTACAGTTCCTAGTATACAGAACACACACAAGAGGAAGAGTTCAGAAATGAACGAATCCTTCTTGAGGCATAATAGACTAGGTCATATCAATGTGACCCGACTAGCTTAAGTTACATTTAAGATGCATATTTAAATCAGTTTGAATTTACATCTTGTGAAACTTGCCAGTCATATCACAAAGATAAGATGACCATAGCTCTGTTTATTAGAAACAGAGAAAGAGTTAGTAAACTCTTAGGATTGATACATAGTGATGTATGTAAGGTCTCCTGTCTACACATGCCAGGACCGGTTCTTTGTACTTCATTACATTCTCTGATAATCTCTCAAGATTCAGACATATGTTCCTATTGAAACACAAGTCCGAAATTTTTTAGATATTAACAGAATATAAGATAGAAGTAGAGAACCAAAAACCGGGTATAAGTATTATGTCCTATGATAAGATCAAGGAAGAGAATACTTGTGTATGGAATTCATGGACTATTCTAAAGGAAAATGAGATTCTCTCTCGGTGTTACTCCCATGAATACACCACAGCACAATGATGTATCGGGGCGGAGCAATCGCACCATATTAGATATGGTGTGCTCTATGATGAGTACTACTGAGTTGCCTATTTCCTTTTTGGGGAAATGCACTTGAGAAGCTGCATACCTATTGAATTGGGTTCGAATCAAATCAGTGCCAACCACTGCATATAAGATATGGTATGGAAAGAGCCTGTCTCTTAAATAAGTTAAGATTTGGGATTGTCCGGCCTATGTCAAAAGCAAAATCCGGACAAGTCGAGGCAAGGTCAGTTCTGTAGAACTGGAAAGGTTCCAGCTATACAAAACTGCATCTGATGATTTGACAGAACCAAAGGATTCAATAGTCCCCGACGAACCTAAGCCTCTCCGCCGATCTGGTAGGGTTCCTCATCCGCCTGAGAGATACTTCGGTTTCTTGAAGACAATGGGAGCGAGGAATGCATCATGAGATGATGACCCAACTAGTTTCGAGCAGGCCATCGAGAGTAAGGACTCTGTAAGAATGGCTGGATGCTTAGCGATCTGAGATGGAATCCATGTACACCAACAAAGTATGGACTTTGGATGCTATATCTGAAGGGTTAAATCCCCATCAGGAGCAAGTATATCTTGAGAAGATTACTTGGTGTAGATGGAAAAGTTGAGACTTTCAAAGCTAGACTTGTTAAAGGTTTTCGTCATCGACCTGGCGTGGATAATGATGAAACCTTTTTCAGTGGCTATGCTTAAGTCCATCCGGATCCTACTTAACATTGCTGCATACCATGACTACGATATCTGGTTGTTGGATGCCATGACCGCTTTTCTAAATAATGATTTAGAAGAGAACGTCTATAAGTACACAGCCAGAGGACTTCGTAAACAGAGGGAGCAGCGGAAACGTGTGCAAGCTGCTTTACAGGATAAAGCAGGCATCGCGGAGTTGGAACGTCTGTTTTGATGTGGTAGTCAAAGAGTTTGATTTCATCAAAATGGTAGACGAACCTTGTATATACAAAAAGGTAGTAGAGAGTAAGGTGATCATCCTCGTATTGTACGTGGACAACATACTCTTGATAAGAAAAGAGTTTCCTTTGCTACGCACGGTCAATCTCCTCTTATCACATGTATTCTCCATATAGGATAAAGTAGATACCTCCTAAATCCTGGGATTTAGGTCTATGAGATAGATCTAAATGGATGTTAGGATTCTCACTAGCTGTAGTAAGATAGTATCAATCGATCCTGGGGAGAATCACTGGAAAGGTTCCCGAGTGATAAGGACGACTGAATGTCAGTCGCAGGCATTGTCTTTACCCTCAGTGAAGGGACAGTATGTTGGAAGAGTTCCAAGCTAGATACCGTGGCAGACTAGACGATAAAGGCTGGTAACATCGCTAATAAAGATACTACCAAAGAGGTAGTTTGGGTGTATATTGGTTAATGAGATGAACTAGGTTCCTGCCATTGTGTGACAATGGAAGTATGGCTTTGGCCTATGAACCCTGGTCCCATCAGTGATGCAGACATATTCTAAGGCAGCATCACCTGATCATGGAGATAGTTGATCTCCAGGGTGATCGAGGTTAGGAGAGTAGACTCAGAGAATAACACGGCGGATCCACTCACGAAGGTCTTTTCCCAAAGAGAGACTTTTATGGGATGGTTGAGTATTAGATACTGCAACCACTTCTACAGATGGTCCAAGTGCAAGTGGGAGATTGTTAGTTATATGTATGCCCTAGAGGCCATTACTGTACATTGGATGTACATTGTAGTGGATGCTGGGACATATATAGGTAGGACTTTCTTACTCGACATGATAGTACGCTATCTGGTTGCACTTTATCTTAACATGTATACTTTCAGTCTCTCCGTTACATGTTGATAAAGCCCTTAGGATGTGTACTCGACTTCCAGGACTATGATGTAGATCATACTAGTGGGGCCTGGGTAGTCCATGAGTACATCCTTCAATGTTCTTAGTCGTGGGAATATCGAGACGGGGCATCGATATTCCAGAGTAGACTAACGTATATCTTCTCGACCCATGTGATGGGCGATGGATGATCCCATATCCATTGGTGTTTGACATCAGAGATGGTATGTGGGTGCTCAGTGGTGACTGGGTACACTGAACGGACTCGCCGAGAACTCCCAGATGGTATTATACCTCACGTCAGATGGCAGTTCTCTGGTGACACTGGTACAGCTTAGTCTGTTGACCCGAGATCGTCATAGAGTCTTGTGTGTCTCCCACTGTGCTTTGATTTCCATCCTACCCGGCTCTACTGAGTCGTGCAAACTGGTGGGTTTTGGGTACAGTCCCGATTCACATGGAGGCAATGAGCGATAGGAGGGGATTCGTCTCTCCCGGTATTTGGGGTTGATGTTGCGCTATGCTCGACTGGACATAACTGGAAATCCCTGGCCAGGATTGCAGTGATCTACTGGTAAGTGTTATCAGTAGTTTCATGCTATGTTATGGACCTTACATCGGCATGACTTATCAAGCTACTGGGGTCTGACGTTTACCACCCCTAGGCGAGATATGCGACATATCAGACGAACAGACATGACTGTGCGGTAAGTGTTGCTGGTTGGATTCACAGGAGTGTGAGCGGGCTTGCTCGTTGATCTTCTGATCGCTCAATACCCGGGTGGCCATTACGTTTAGCAGACCGCTTGTGGCTTGTAGTTGTTTGATATGATCATCACCTGATGCCGGCGTATTGACGAGTCTTTAGAATCCTACACAGAGGTTTCCTGGCTCAAGCGAAACGAAATAGGAGCGTATATGAGATATGTGCGGGACCGAGAATAGTACCAGTATGTGATACTGTATTCCATTCTCGCGATTTGTATCATTGGACGGTTATATATGATATAGCCGGGTTACTGAATCAAGTGTTGATTCGATACATTGATACACTTGATATTAGTCTGTTATATGCGATATGACCGGATCATTAAATCAAGTGTTCATTTAATGATTTGATGTATAATTATATATTTGATATATTACTTTACATTAACTAGTATTTGTTCACTTAAGATGGATTTTCTCACATGATGTGCACAAGTAGTATATATGATATATTTTTGTGCACTAGTTTGTATCATGTAATTTGATGATACATGCAAACTTGGGTGTATGTTTGATTTAAACCATGTTTAGGTTAATGGTTAGGGTTTTGTTATCTTTTCTTGATTATTTATTTTATTTATTTATTTTAGGGAAAGAAACAAAATGGTAGGCTTCTTGTTTTTACCTTGAAGCTTCATGAAGCTTTGACCACTTTGTTTCTTTCCTTAACCTAACCATTCAGCTAAACCCTAGTTTAGTCTCTACACTTGTTAAACTAACCCAAGGGTGCATTAAGATAAGATCACTTGATTTATTATTATTAATCAATTGATTTTATTATTCTCATCATATTCTTTTTCTTCTTCTTCTTCTTCAAGAAGAAGAAACCTTGCTACCTCTAATGGTGCCATGATCAAAAGAGTGAGAAATCCAAATCCAAAGTGAACCCACTTCCTATTTCATCATCCTCTACCACTTGCCATGTAGTAGAGTGTGTTACCTTCACAAGTTCTTTGACCAAGTGAAGATGCAGCTTGATCTTGAGTTGCCTCGTCGTAGATCATCTTCGGCATCGAAATCGACGGCCTAGCCCGATCATTTCTCCGACGAAACCATCGCCAGAGTCCGGGATCTGATGATTGCAGTGGAGGGACGTCATCACGGAGCTAAAGAGGTGGAGGACCGGATCTACAAAGGTTGTAGTCACTTTCACTTTCTAGTTAAGTTGTTAACTTGCATGTTTCGCCTTACCTCTTGTTACGATCTTGCTTAGGGTTACTTGGCACTTGATAAAAAAATTTGATTTTGGCATGTTTGATCTGTAGTGGAACCTCATGTGTATGCCTAGGAACCCTACAATAAGTGAACAGAGTGAACGATAGGGAGTGAAGCGAGTTTTACGAGCGAAACGTCGTCATAAGCTTACTTGTCTTAATAAATACTTGAGTAAATTCTCTAAATGGAGAATCTATCATGAGAAGAGTTAAAACAAGTTCTCGTTAAGATTTAAGGCATCTTAGATAGTTTTTAAGATAGATGTTAGACTTGTTTTCTCACTCACGCAAGTGTATACTTGCGTGCCCAAGCACGCGTTTAAGGATTAGCTAAACGAGTGAAGGAAGGGGCATCCCCTCCGAGCGGATGTCCGGTGTGTCATATCATCAGTGTAACCATTGAGAGAGCTCCTCATAGGAGCGAACGTCGAGAAATACCCAAAAAGGGATTTGAGATACCTAACTGTAACTAAACCGATTGAGTGAAGCGAAGGACCTCCCAGCGTAACGACAGTTATCTGAGGCATGATGCCCACCTTGGAGACAAAAACATACGAGAATCGAGAGAGAGAAGTGGTTAGGTGAGTCATGGAAGCTTTAATGAAGTATTATTGGCTGCGTTAATGCAGGTGAGGGAGAGAGTAAGATTAAGGGATAAGTTCACCATACCCTCACCCTCTCACCCTTTTCTCTCCTCACTCTCTCATTCTCTCCTTACTCTCTCACACTCAATATTCTTCATCTCCTCACTCCCAAACTGAAACCCTTACTACCCCATCACCGAAACCTTGCAAACTTCACAAAAATCCCATTAAAACACTCCAAATGACTTGATTTAGCCACTAGATTGCCTTGGAGCTTGGAAATCTAGGATTTTTAAGCAAGAGTGGCTAGGTAATGACCTCTAACATATAATTAGGTATTTATTTTGTTATGTTGACTCATAGTTATGGTTTAGAACACTAAAGATTTAGTTTTGTGCAAATATCATGTTTTTGGTGTCAACTTGGAATCTCTGTGATTTGCTGTAGAACCAGGTGTTTGTTGGAAAAGTTCCCATCACTGTGACCTAGTGTTGAGCTATGGAACCCACCATGAAAACCTAAGACCACCCCTTCTTTTCGAGGCTGCAAATTTATTGCTTCTGGCCGCAAATTGCGGCCAGAGTAGGGGCTGGGGTGGTTAGTTTTGGGCGTAGGTTCTCTGGGGTTGTATGTGGTCTCGTGGAACTTGCAACTTTAACTAATTGTTTGTGTATCAAAATTTGTGATCACTTGCTATAATCTAGTATTTTGCGTACGCGTGTTACATTATCCAACACGGTTCGTGATCTTGTGTAGCTGCTGCACTTGGGTTAGTTTTTATGTGTCGCCACACACGTTAGCCATTAGACGAACACTTGTGAGTTGGATTGGAGTTGGTGCGTCGGTAAAACGTAGTGTGTACGTGATATTGATCGATTTATGAGATTTTTCACTTTCTATGCTTGTGTTAATAGGATCGCAGGTGATGACTTCGGACGCTGCGAATAAAGGAAAGCGGGTGATTGGATCTACCTAGTCCGCGATTGCTGCTGAGTAGATTTAACATCTACGGGGAGATCGCCCGTATGGCGTTAAGCGTCACGGATGGATATAATATGATAAGATATTAGCTGCATGCTTATATGCACATATAGAGATTGTGCTTGGACATCATTGCATATTATTACTTGTTGTGCCTGGACTTGTATCTTATGGAGACCGCACTATTATTGACAGTTCATGTTGCACAAGCACTAATTGTATGTTACACACACACTGTCGGTAATTGCCATGATAAGCACAATACACATACATATGTGATATGGTATTGATTAGTGACATTAAGGCATAGATTCTTGTGCGGTTGCGCATATGAAATATAGCATACATGTATTCCTACATGCTTACAAACATGCCTTGCTATGCTATGGCTACACTTATACCGATATGGTATTGTATCATTATTGACAGGTGTATACACATATGAGATATACCTACATGTACATCATGCATATATACTTACATGTTCACCCTTATATGATGATGCTTGGATTTTTGATAATTAGGAACCGCATGATATATTTAATGACTTAATGCATTTAAATAGCGGATTTTCTCTTAACATGCTCATATCGTTTTTTTATGTTACATATATCATATTACATGGATTTACGCATTGAGATTTGGATTTCATGTGATTTTCTCGGTTCTGAGACTTGTGTTAGAAACACGATAAGATACATGGATTGCGAGTGTCGAGATTGGATACTCAGGTTCCGTAAGACGTATGGATATGTGGATTGCGTGTGTCGTAGTTGGACACTCAGATTCCGTGGATTGCGAGTGTCAATATTGGATACTCAGGTTCCGTGAGATGTACGGATATGATATGTGTATTTACGTGTCGATGATTGGACACGAGGGTTTTCATGATGTTTTCGAGTGCCGATGTTGGGCACTCGGGTTCCATGAGATTTACAGGATATGAGGGCCAGTCCTGGTGACGGCGCCTGAGGACTTTGGGATTTGGGGTGTCATTGATGGACGCCAGGTTTTTCCATGCTGATGATTTGTGCATGAGGTTTATTATTTATCCCACACTCAGGATTTATTTGATATGCATTTGATTCATGTATATATAGTACCCTGGTGGTGTACCTTAATCATGATAGTTGCATATTCATTTTGCCATACTTGCTATCAGATTACATGTGATAGATTATCGCTGTTAGTTCATATTTGCGATTACAGCATGATATTATTTACTATTCACGAGTTGGCAACTCACCCCCGTTGTGCCGCTGTGTTTTGTTGGTCTGATCCTAAGAGTAGTTGCGGCAGGGCGCCTTATTATCTCTACTTTTGCGGATACTGCTACGGTTGCCTGCGAAGCCTTTTGCTTTAGGTGGGCTGCGGTTATTCGATGATGTACATTGTATATCTTTTGTATCTAGTACTCTCCATCTACAACCTTCATGTATTGACTTAGAGACGAGCTGTGAGGATCGATATTGTATATTCTTATGACTCTAGTGGTCGTGCTCTATCATGACCCGAAATATTAACTCGTGACCAGCACTTAAATCACGCAACGTCTAGAGGCATAACACAATTCAAGTAAGCTGAAACCCAGAAGTCTAAAACTTTTTAAGAAAATAAAAGAGGTGAAGTTTTGAAATAAAGGTATAATGAAATCAAGTTTTCTTAATGCAAAAAAAGGAACATAAAAATGCAAGTGAAATTTACTAGTTTGAAAACATATTTCGTCTTTTAAAAATTTGGCCAGCACCTCCTTTGTATATTTTGATCCAAAACCACAAATACATAACAAGAATAATGGCATCCCCAAGTGGGAGCAAGCTCTTCGCCAACCGGTGGATCACAACCATGTAAACCATAAAAATAAGAATATGACGCCCAACAGCGAGGTTCACCATAAAAAGATAAAGAAATAAGCAAGACATCAAAACCACAAGTAGCGGAAAACCCCTCGCTCTAAGTCTCGCAACCACAATCGCACTAAGTCTCATTACTTATGCAATTTACTAATTTTGATTAATGGAGTTGAGTAGATACAATGTGAAATATAAATACAAGAGTGGGTTAGATACAAATTCCACACCTACCAATGCAAAACGCCCAAATGAAGCTATGTGCCAGCGATGCCGCTACGGATCCATGCGGTCAACCTGCAAGAACTGTGGCACAACGGAGTTAAGTTACCAACTCGTGAGTAGAAAAACATCTACAAGTAAAAATCGAATAAACAACGACTCCTAGGTCAACTATATCATCAAGGTAATACTATGATATCTAGGGTGACCGGGTCATCATATTTGCCAACAATGTAATCAATACCTATATGTATGCGGATATAATCCAACAACATAACCAATGTCTATATGCATGTGGATCTCGTCCAACCATATAATCAATGTATGCATGCATATGGATCTCGTCAAACCATATAATCAATGTATGTATGCATGCTGATCTCGTCCAACCATATAATCATTGTATGTATGCATGTAAGTATGAGGATATAAATCAACGGTGTCCCTCGCGAAACATAAAGATCATGGAACCTGGGTGTCAAACATCTGTTAGTGTATATGCCCTAGTGGCCATTATTGTATCATACTAGCTTGTATATTACTTATAGGAAGCTTGGGATATTCACAGTTATATTAAAAGTCTTGCTAAACATGGTAGTACGCTACTTGGTTTGTATCTATCTTAATGTGTGTATATGTTAGCATATCGAGAATACATATTGATAGAGCCCTTAGGATCTTGCTTGACTACCAGCGTTGTGATGGCAGTCACACTAGTGGTAGCTGGGTAGCCTACAAGCACATCCTTTTTCAGGTCCCTAGTCGTAGGATTATCGAGACAGGGCATCGATACTCCAGAGTAGACTCGTGTGTACGCTTCTCATCCTAGTTGGGGAGATGGTCTGTCCCACATCCATCAGTACGTCGTACTGGAGATAGTATACAGGTGCTCATTGGGTTACGGGTACACCGGACAGGACTCGAAGGGAACTTTTGGTTGGTATTATACCCGTCGTTAGTTAATAGTTCCCAGGTGACATGAGTACAACATAGTCCGCAGACTTGACACTGCTGCTTCGCCTCGAGTGTGTTCCCACTGTTCTTAGATTGCTACCCTACCACGGCTCAAAGCAGTCGTGCAAACAGGAAGCAGTTTGGTGCAGTCCTGAAGCACTTAGAGGCAGTGGCGGTTATACAGGATTCGTCTCTCCCGGTATTGGGAGTTGATATCGCGCTGTGTTTATAGAGCCATTATGCAAAGTCCCTGGCCAGGGCAAACGAGATTTACTTGTAGGATTTCCGGTAGCTTCTCAAGGTGTAATGGGCTTCACTCCGACCTGACTTATACCGCTTTTAGGGGACTGACGCTTGCCGCCCCCTAGGCCCAATATGCGATAGTCTTAGACGAACAGACCGGACTGTATGGAGATTGTCACCTCAGGCTCAGTACGAGTTCAGAAGGGTTTCCTCATCGGCCTTCTTATCGACATCTACCTGGGGACCGTTACGTACAGCTAGTACCACTTGCGGCCTGTTGTTAAACCCACTGCCAGCGTAGTAGTCGAGTCTTCAGAGTCCCACACAGAGAGTTTCGCTACTTCGGGCGAAACGATAGAGAGGTCGTATGGTTTTACGACAGGGTTCGGACACATATGTATTTTTACGTACGTACGATGTTCGGACAGTTTATACTAGCAGGCTTTGGTTTAAGCCAGATTCTAGTATTGGATTATTGGATTTATACAGTCTCAGTATTTCCGTGTTTTCACGGATAGGAGGGGCGTTCTCGTAATTACTCGAGAAGCTTCTAGAAGATTGATGAGTTGTTGGCTTAGGTGGAATTTGCATTAAATGGATTAGTGACTCATGGTGTGATTCATCAATTGAGTTAATGAAGCATTTATTGCTTAATTACTCATGAGATGATTCACCCAAAGAGAGTTAATGAATAATGGTTGATATTATTATTATGTTATTCATTTTAATAATTATCATGATTTATATAAATTCTAAAATGAGTTATAAATCATTATCCTTCTCACTCTCACCTTCTCTCTCTTCAAAGAACTAAACCTAACCTCTCATGTGTTGATATCCAAGGGTTAGCAAGACTAATCGATCCCTAATCCTATTCTATATCATGTAGGTTACTCTGATTAGCACTCATAGCAACCTAGTTACCTCAACTGAGAGGTTAAGCTTGGAGAAGTAGCACTCAGGTGGATCTTCTATCACATCAAGGAGGCCGATGAGGAGGTGGTCTACGAGAACAAGAAGGACTTGATTCATTAGGTATAATCTTCTTTCATAGTAGCTAATCACTTCTATGTTGTTGTCAGTTAGGGTTTAGCAAAGATCCGTAAAGTTAGTCGATGTTAGTTTAAACAAAATGATTGTTTTACCTATTCTGTTTCCACGCATCATGTGGGGTGTCTAACGTCGACTTACAGTGGTATCAGAGCCTCGCTAAACCATAACTAACTTGTTAGCAAAGTCGTTAAAAATTCGATCGCAAAACGAACCCGGAAAAACATCATTTTCACATAGTTTCTGTCGTTTTTAAAACGGGGTCTAAAAATTTTTCAGGGACCCTTAAAAATACAAGTAGGGAATTATAAGATTACTGGAGAAATTTGGGATCGTAACTCGGCCAAACCGCCGCCGAACCGCGGCCGATCCAAGCGATCCGCCGTGGATCCGCGGCCGAGTTGAAGCCCAGTCAGCCCAAATTTGCCCAGTAACACTTCTGTGTTGATTTAGTATTTTCTGGGATGTTTTGTTTCTGCTCAGGTTTCAGGTGCACAGAGAATTATTTGGAGTACAATCATTTGTGTTTGCTTGATCGAAATTATAAGATGTTTAGCTAACTTGATTATATCTGTGATTTGTTTAATGTGTTCGTAAACCTCCCCTAACTGCTAGTATGTCGGTTAGCAGGGGGCTACACATTTCTGTAATGGTGTTTACTGGTTTGTGATTGTGGACTTGTTGGATTTTCGTGAATGGATAGCTGGGGATGTGAGACGAGTGTTTCTTTCATTCAAATGTAATTTGTAAATTGTTGTAATATTCTTTTGCGGGGCACATCCGGGTTGAGGTTGTGACCACCGTTGTATTATTTCATTTACTGTTTTCTGCTTCTAGGATAGACCCAAGTGTTAGTTATATGTATGCCCTAGAGGCCATTACTGTACATACGATGTATATTGTAGTGGATCCTTGGACATATATAGGGAGGACTTTCTTGCTCGACATGATAGTACGCTATCCGGTTGCTCTTTATCTTAACATGTACTCTGATTGTCTCTATGTTACAAGTTGATAAAGCCCTTAGGATGAGTAGTTGACTAGCAGGACTATGAAGTGGATCATACTAGTGGGGACAGAGTAGTCGCCAAGTACATCCTTCAAATGTTCTGAGTCGTGGGAGTACCGAGACAGGGCATCGATACTCCAAAGTAGACTAGCGTATGCGCTTCTTGACCCATATGATGGGCGATGGATGATCCCATATCCATTGTTGTTTGACATCAGAGAAGGTATACGGGTGCCCAGTGGAGACTGGGTACACTGGACGGACTCCCTGAGAACTCCCAGATGGTATTATACCTCAAGTTAGATAGCAGTTCTCTGGTGACACTGGTAGAGGTTAGTCTGTAGACCCGAGATCGTCATAAAGTCTTGTGTGATTCCCACTGTGCTTTGATTTCCATCTTACCACGACCAAGAGGGCATGCAAAAAGGTGGCTTTTGGGTACAGTCCCGATTCACATGGAGGCAATGAGCGATAGGAGGGGATTCGTCTCTCTCGGTATTGGGAGTTGATGTTGTGCTGTGTTCGATTGGCTATAACTGGAAATCCCTGGCCAGGGTTGCTGAGATTTAATGGTAAGTGTTATCAGTAGTTTCTCGAACTGTTACAGACCCATATCGACACGACTTACAAGCCACTGGGGTCTGACGTTTACCACCGCTACGCGAGATATGAGACATATCAGACGAGGAGACCAGACTGTACGAGAGTGTTACTGATTGGATTCGCGGGAGAAAGTACAAGCTTGCTTGTTGATCTTCTGATTGCTCAATACCTGGATGGCTGTTACGTTTAGCTGACCACTTGTAGCTTGTGGGTGTTTGATATGATCATCACCTACTGCCGGCGTATTGACGATTCGTTAGAGTCCTACACAAAGGTTTCTTGGCTGAGGCAAAACGGAGTAGGAGCATATATATAATATGTGCAAGACCGAGAAAAATACGTGTATGAGATACCGTATTAGATTCTCACGATATGAGATATCGGCCGGGTATATTAAATATAGCCGGGTCATCGGATCAAGTGTTGATTCGATGAACTGATACATATTATATTAGTCGGTTATTTATGAATAGCCGGATTATCGGATAAAGAGTTGATTCGTTAATTTAATGTATAATTATATATTTGATATATTAAATTACATTAACTAATATAAGCTCACTAAAAGGTTCTTTTTCTCACTCGGGTGATACATTGATATATATGCGATATGTATTACTTGTATTATTTTATTTTGTTACAAAATATATTATATATGTGATATATAATATTGTAACATGTTATAATTACTAATACAACATGATTAGTGGAGATTAAATATAGTTAGGGTTTGATTTGGGTTAGTTCTTTCATGAACCTTCTAGAAGGTTTCCATTTGTTTCTTGCAATGATATTATGATGGATATTTTATGAGATATTTTCCTTACCCAAACCACACCCTTAACCCCAGTTAACTCTCTACATGGGTTAGCCTTGTCATCATTGTCCATGGTTGCATTAGTAATCATATAATCATTTTCATTATTCATCACAAAAGAAAAATTCATTCTGCTTCATCTTCCTCCTTGCAAAGCTTTCTAGCTTTGGGTTTTTGTGATGGATTAGAGTGAGATTAAGTTAATAAAAGAGAGCTAAATTCCTACTTCATCATCCTAATCTATCCTAGCCATTTAGATTCGGGTGTTAACTTCATTAGTGAGTGAGAGCTTGTGTTAAAGAAACTTCAAGGTAGATCATCTTTGTTATCGAAGATCGGAAGCAAGCTTGCATCCTTCCCTTCGTGGAGCCTCTCTAGACTCCGGGTACACGATGATCGCAGCGAAGGGACCTCAACACGGAGCTTATGAAGCGAAGGATCGGACTACAAAGGTTGTAATCCCAAACTCTTAGTGTTAAAGTGTTTAACATGTTTTGTTTTGCCTAATCTCTAGTTTAAAGATCTTGGTTAGAGTTGTTCGGCACGTCTAAATTTTAAATCGGGCATGGTGGATGCCTTATAGACCCTTGTGAGAGTGCCTAGTAACCCTACAAGTGGTATCAAAGCCAACCTAGAGTTTTAGGCGAAGTCTAGACGAGATTACAGTCCGATCGAACCCCGAAACCCCGGTTTAGACCCCTCTCTGGATATTTTCTAAAAATGTGATTTTTTCTGTATTACAGTCCGATCTAAGAATTTCTGTAAAGTACGGACCTCCAACTCGATCACGTGAACGCAGAACCGCGGCCAAACCAAGCGTTTAGCGGCGGTTCCGCTGCCACAATTTGGAGTTGGTCCCTGATACTTCAGGTATTAATTCTTGGGTCCTTTTTCATAGTTCTGGAAATTTTTATTTCTACTCAAATGTTGAGTTCTCTGGAGATCTTTTATATTCGTTGATTCGATCGGATAATTTAACTTCTTTTATGTTTTTCCGGGTAATTTTAGAACGTGTTAAAAAGTTCGAACGGATATAAATAACTCAATTTTTCCCCTGCCGCAAAATTTCCAAGTGTTAGATTTTTCCGTAGTTTAAGAACGTTCCAAGTCGTGCAAGTAACGCGGTGGACCCTCTAGAAGAACACAAAGCTTAACTCGATTATGTGACCGTCTGAACTACTTCTAAACCTTAGGGTTTGGGGCAGTACGACGTTGCCACATGTGAGGCGTTAGTTTGACCCTTCTACGGCTGGATCATTGGTACTGTGGCATGTGATGGATGCTTTTAAACTCCGCTCAAGTGTTGAGCCATTTTGGAAATTTTAGGTTTTTGTTTATTCGATCAGAAAGTTTAACATTTTCTATTTATCTGGAATGTGATACAATATTTGGAATCCATAAGCGGTTATGAGATAACTAATTTGAATGTTATAAATCTAACAGTTTAGTCTTAAATGATCGGTTGCCACGGGATTTTGATGCGATCAAAAGTCTGTCGCAATCACGTAGCGTACGCGGATACTCGCCGGGTAAACTTAATAGACAACCACGCCCCATAGCCTCGACCAAGTGACTGTAGGAGAACCCCGTCGCCAAAAGCATCCGTTCGGGTGCTTGCGACAATGGTGTTCCGCCTTAGTGCACTTCCTCGACGGCATCCGGGGGTGCGGCCGTCTACTAAAGTTTGCGACGAGCATTCGATTAGGTTTTCGGGAATCTTGTTGAATTTCCCGACTAGATATTGAAAAGTGTTTTCGATATTGAGACTAAAATGCGAGGTTTATAATTGTTAGGCATGCGATGTCTAAAGAATTCATTTAGTTAGGCATGCGATGTCTAAGGAGGTTGCGGATTCGAACTGTTGTAGTTTTACACTTTCTTTTCTGCGACCGTAAGCGTAGTATGTGGTGTATCGCCGGCTTGGTTGCTATACATCAACGACAATCGGGATATGCATACCTTCTTACGTTGATGATATGTGATCTTATGTGTTGCTGTGATATGTTATATTGGATCGTCGTGTTTTGAATAGCCGGGGGTTTTATGTGAGATGGGAGTTTTTCTTTTTCATTCATGTAAAATTCATTTGTATGTAATATTCTTTTATTGGGGCACTTTCAGGCTGAGGATGATGTCACCATTATATATTGTTTACTTTTCCGCATTAGGTGGACCTAAGACGGGGAGCAAAAGTAACCAGGTTCTAGGGTCCAGTGGGAGACCATCTCGAGGAGTCGAGACCGGGTCTCCTAAACATAGAATTGGCAATGTTGCTTACCGCTCTCGTAGGGGTCTAGGGATGTGGGTTTGGCTATTCATCGCGACCGTGGAATTCGTGTTTTATACGGGCTCGTATTAAAACACGGACCTTCTAATATATCAAATATTTCATATATGTTCTTCTGCTGCAATGTTCTGTGATGAGATCATATTACTGCCTGAGACGAATGTTTATATTATATATATGAGATATATGTTATATTGCAGATTTCGTTTCAGATGTGGTGCTTGTGAAGCAAAATAAAATGGGACTTCATTAATGAGATTAATGAAACTAAAAGAAACCTAAAGATATTGTAAAAACTTGTTTAAAAACTAGTAGCTCTAGTTCTTGCTTTGCATAGCGGTATTCCTTATAGAATATCCAGCACCTTATTCGATAAGGAAAGAGCCGAGATCCCGTCACCGGGAGTGACCTCTTTAGCGAAACTAGCAGATGCTACAAACTCGGTTTGTCTTTTGATTCCTTCTATAGCTTTTGCTTTGCATAGTGATATTTGTGAAATATCCTGCACCTTATTCGATGAGGAAAAAGCCGAGATCCCTTCACCGGGAGTGACCTCTTTAGCGAAACTAAAAAAGCCTCAAAAACACTCTTTTTAAAATCACTCGATTCTACAATGATATCAAGTTCATAACGCAAAGGGTTTTCATAAAAACCTGACGTAGCCCTCCGTCATTTCAGATAAATACTTCATAGTATTCGTACTACGTTTGTTGGCTTTCGTCAAGACGTAGTGTGCGGTAGCTATTTATGCTTATCTGTATAAGCATATGATGCGATTGAGTTAGGGTAGTCGTGCGGCTTTGTTGGCTTTCGGCAAGGGTCGTGCGGGTGGGTTTAACTCAATCGGGAAATGACGGGTTGAACTTGACTAGTAGCCTATGGTTTGTTGGCATTCGTCAAGGTCATAGGATGCCAGGAGTAAAATATTATTGGGAGTTTCATGAGTTGAAATTTGCAATGGGATTGCATACCTTCTATGAGATAGTTGGATCCCAATACCCGCTGCGAGTAAGAGTTACTCCTTGGAGGGTTTTGCACATTACAATGAGCCGATCAAATAGGTGTCTAGAAAGTTGTTAACGGGGTTATGCCCCTAGGAAAACGAGGTTTATTTTAATTAGGTCCGTGTGAAAGCACGGGGAACCTCCCTCAAAGTACCGACACTGGCCTGGCAGAAAGATTGGCGAACTTGTAGCGTGTAATTAATCCCGGCTAGTCTTTCCTTTTAGAGTTTGAAGGAAGATTTGACTAAAACAGTGGAAGACATCCTGATTAGATATTTTAATAACCAATCTAATCTTGCAAGAGTATACGCTGAGTGTTTTCTTTTCTCTCTCTCCTGGTTGCGACTATATCACGCCTTAATCAAGATAATAATACGGATGTATTGACCGAACCCGGTTGTTATACTGCACTAGGGAACGTTGGTCCCGCTCCAACTTATAATTGTTATAAGACAGAGCAGGAAATTAGGGATTACCAAAATTCCCGTGCCACCCAAACGAAGAAAGTGCATGCCGATGCATCTTCTTCGGGTGTGTTCATTACAGAGAACTATTTCTCAGTATCCTTTACGTCCTGGTATGAGATACCGGATTAGGATCCCGCAAATGTAATTCGTTACATGGGCTACAGATAGGTAGATAACTGAGAACGTGTGATAAGTTTCATGAGTTGGAAATGATGCAAGTGTTGCAGCCAAGTCTGTTGGCAGTTATCACCCTGTATTACCAGAATGCATTGATTCTGAACGAATGTTATTAGATACCAAACCTGATGTACAACATCAAATCAGTCTCTTTATTAGTAAAGAAGGATATAATTTTGTATTGTTGGATAATGTTTTGAACATTTCTTATATCAAGAGTTGATCGGTTCAGGCACGTTATCTAAAAGTATTGACGTTCTAAATCAAACAACAGTTCTTAGTGTACAGAACACACACAAGTGGAAGAGTTCAGAAATGAACGGATCCTTCTTGAGGTATTATAGACTAGGTCATATCAATATGACCCGACTAGCTGAAGTTAAATTTAGATGCATATTTGAATTAGTTTGAATTTACATGTTGTGAAACATGCCGGTCGTATCACAAAGATAAGATGACCACAGCTCTGTTTATTGGAAACAGAGAAAGAGTTAGTGAACTCTTGGGATTGATATATGATGATGTATGTAAGGTCCCGTGTCTAGACATGCCAAGACCAGTTCTTTGTACTTCATTACATTCACTGTTTATCTCTCAAGATCCGGACATATGTTCCTGTTGAAACACAAGTCTGGAACATTTGATATATTCACAGAATATAAGTTAGAAGTAGAGAACCAAAAACGGGTATAAGTATTATGTCCTTTGATGTGATCAAGGAGGAGAATACTTGAGCACGAAATTCCTGGACTATTCTAAAGGAGAATGAGATTCTCTCTCAGCATTACTCCTCCATATACACCACAGCACGTCGGTGTATCGGTGCGGAGCAATCACACCCTATGTGATATGGTGTGCTCTATGATGAGTACTACTGAGTTTCCTATTTTCTTTTTGGGTGTTATGCACTTGAGAAGCTGCATACCTATTGAATAGGGTTCCAATCAAATCAGTTGCCTACCACATCATATGTGATATGGAATGGGAAGAGCCCATATCTTAAGTAGGTTATGATTTGGGGTTGTCCGGCCTATGTCTAAAAGCATAATCCGGACAAGCTCGAGGTAAAGTCAGTTCTGTAGAAGTTTGTTGGATATCCCAATCATTCGCAAAGGAATATCTTCTACCAAACCGAGTAACAAAATATGTTTTGTTTCTCAACAGGCCACCTTTGGGAAAGGGAATTTCTTGTGAAGAAATTAGTGTTCATGAGGCAGAACAGGAAACAGTTCCAGCTATACAAACTGCAGCTGATGATTTGGTAGAACCGAAGGATTCAATAGTTTCCAACGAAGCTCAGCCTCGCCGCCGATCTAGTAGGGTTCCTCACACACCTGAGAGATACTTTGGTTTCTCTATGACGGTGGGAGCAAGGACTGCATCATGAGATGAGAACCCAACTAGTTTCGGGCAGGCCATCAGGAGTGGGACTCTGTAAGAATAGCCGGATGCTTACCGATCTGAGATGGAATCCTTATACACCAACAAAGTATGGACTTTGGTTGCTTTATCTGAAGGGTTAAATCCCTATCAGGAGCAAGTATATCTTCAGAAGATTACTTGGTGTACATGGAAAGTTGAGACTTTAAAAGCTATGCTTAAGTCCATCCAGATCCTACTTGCCACGGCTATATACCATGACTACGATATCTGGCGGTTGGGTGTCATGACTGCTTTTCTAAATGTTGATTTGGAAGAGAGCATCTATAAGTACACAGCCATAGGGCTTCGTAGACAGTGGGAGCAGCGGAAACGTGTGCAAGATGTTTTATGTGATAAATCAGGCATCACGGAGTTGGAACGTCTGTTTTGATGTGGTAGTCAAAGAGTTTGACTTCATCAAAATGGTAGATAAACCTTGTATATACAAAAAGGAAGTAGGGATTATGGTGGTAATCCTCGTAGAGTACGTGGATGACATACTCTTGATAGGGAAGGAGTTTTCTATGCTACGCTCGGTCAATCTCCGCTTATCACAAGGATTCTCCATATAGGATCAAGGTGATACCACCTAAATCCTAGGTTTTATATCTATGAGATAGATCTAAAATGGATGTTAGGATTCTCGCTAGTTGTAGTGAGATGGTATCAAACAATCCTGGGGAGAATCACTGGAAAAGGTTCCAGAGTGATAAGGATGACTGAATGTCAGTCGCAGGCATTGTATGACAATGGAGTTATGGCTTAGGCCTAGGAACCCCCGCCCTGGGGAGGGACGGTATGTTGGAAGAGTTCCAAGATAGATACCATGACTTACTAGACGATTAAAGGCAAGATGCATCGTTACCAAGGATGCTACAAAAGAAGTAGTCTGGATATAGATATAAGTTCATGATATGAACTTCGTTCCAACCATTGTATGACAATGGAGTTATGGCTTAGGCCTAGGAACCCCCGTCCTATCAGAGATCCAGACATATTCTTAGGCAGTATCACCTGATCTTGGAGTTGATTGATATCCAGAGAGATCGAGGTTAGGAGAGTAGACACAGAGGACAACAGGGCGGATCCACTCACAAAGGCCTATTTCCCAATAGAGACTTTTATGGGATGGTTGAGTATGAGATACTTCAACCACAGCTGATTATTGGGTATGCGATACCACAACAGATGGCCCTAGTGCAAGTGGGAGATTGTTAGTTATATGTATGTCCTAGAGGCCATTACTTTACATACGATGTATATTGTAGTGGATGCTTGGACATATATAGGGAGGACTTTCTTGCTCGACATGATAGTACGCTATCTAGTTGCTCTTTATCTTAACATGTACTCTGATTGTCTCTATGTTACATATTGATAAAGCCCTTATGATGAGTACTTGACTACCAGGACTATGATGCGGATCATACTAGTGGGGACAGAGTAGTCGCCAAGTACATCCTTCAAATGTTCCTATTCGTGGTAGTACCGAGACGGGGCATCGATATACCAGAGTAGACTAGCGTATGCGCTTCTTGACCCATATGATGGGCGATGGATGATCCTATATCCATTAGTGTTTGACATCAGAGAAGGTATACGGGTGCTTGATCGCACGCTTTTGGCGCGTCGGATGTTCAAAGTTCTAAAGTTATAACCGCGATCAAGATGGTGTCGCTTCGCAGCTAGCCGGTTGAGCACGGGTCGATCCACAGGGAGATGGTTGTATGCCCGTTCGAGTTTTAGACGAGTCAAAAAAGAATGTGTATATGTATGTTCAAGTCTATCCAAAGTTTTCGTATTTATGTTCAAGTAAGCTTGTTAAGGTTAAAGTCGGTTAGTAGAGTTAGGATTAGTCTTGTGCATGTCTTTTGCCATCCTTAAGACAATGTTGGGATAATCGAAAGTAGCGGGGATTAGGAGGACATAGGAATGGGATTTGCGAGTTTAAGCAAGCTTTCCAATGCTAAATCTATTCATGGTGCCTCTTGTCCGTCCGCTAAATACGCTTATTTCTAACCCTCGGCCAAACATCCGCAACCATGTATCCAAATAAGTCACAACTACATGTCGCGTTTTAGCGCGCTTAAAGGACTTCTCAACTTAGGTCGCGGCTACATGTCACGTATAGCGCGCCAAAGTGAGGGGGTTGCATTTTTTTGGTCGGGGTTCGTTTCAAGATGTTTGGTGAAGAGAACCACAAGGGATTTCTCCGTCCCTCATACCACCTTCCTTAGCCTTAACAAGAGGAAAATTATTCACACATCATAAAAGAAAAGAAAACAAAACATGAAGGAAGAAAAGAGGAAAATACGGTTTTACATGTGAAGCAAGCTAACTCTTGGGTCCTCACCTTAGCAAGGAACTCCGTCAAGTATCATCGCTTGAAAATACGAATAAAAGAAGAAAACAAAAGAGAACAAGAAAAGAAATAACAACAAATAATAAAATTACAATACAAGATAATAAAATTACAAGACAATAAATAAAAGAGAAAAGATAAAAATAACCCTCATCTTCATTGATCTTCCACTCAAAAAGCTCTCGCTACAATTTTCATGGAGGAAAGAATGAAGAAGAAGGAGAAGCTAAACTAAATCCTACAAAAAGAGATGGGAGAAGAAGACATGAAGAAGACCTTTGGCTTGGCACAAAACTGGGCTATTTATAGGCTGCGTGCTGAAACCCTAGGGCAACATTCTAGCCCCAAATGAAATGACAAAGCTACCGCCAAAATTTGGTCAGATGATGACACAAAACCGCGGCGGATCCGCCGTGGAAAACCACATTTGGCGGCGGTTCCGCCGCGCATTTGTGGAATTGTGGTCTCGAATTTTCTGGGTTTCCTCGTGTTTCCATCTTATGTTGTTCTACATGTCCCAAATTGCAAATTGCCTTCACAATTTCTTCAGATCTACATAGTCCAAACATGGCTACACTTTTGATTGATTTGACCTTTCTCCCTCGAGCTCCGCGCACCTATTAATTCTTGTGCTGCCCCTCTCGTGCTCCGTGCTTGTCCGAGACACGAATGACCACTGTCGTATGTATTGTCTCTGGAACTGGTACGCGGCACTGGACGGATATGGATGACCAGAACCCGGCTTTATCTGTTGGCAACAGATGTTCTGTATTTTGGCATAACAGTGGAGATTTTGTATCAATTGTGTTATTTTGGACTAGGAACCTGTAGCCTGTAAATATGTAGCAAACACAAATTAAAAGCACCTACCTATAAACAATTGAGCATAAGAGTGGGCGATAAAAAATGCAATATTCTGTTATGAACAAATACCCCCAAACTAAACTTTTGCTCGTCCCGAGCAAAACCAATTATTCACAAAAAGTCCTAACCTCACTTTCGCAGGGAACGCGATTGCACTGAGCTCGTGCAACAAGCCGTTAAACCTCTAGGTGTCCCTAGTAGGAGGAGTGTTGTCTCCTTAGGGTTTTCAGCGGATTTCACCCACAAAATCCCGTCAAGCCAGTGTCAAAAGTTAACATCGATTCTACTCCTACAGTTTAGTATCTACGTTAGAAACTCTATCATCTTAAGTTAGAAATATCCAACCCTTATTTTTCACGCCTCCTATCTATTTACCTTTAGATCCTATACGTTCCAAAAAAGTTTAGAATGATGTTGGTTCTCCTGAGTTTTCCTTCTAACAGTGTAGTCTTAAATCATGGATTTTTATCAACTTTACAGAAAACATAAGTCTTATCTTTTATTTCTATCTTTTATCCAAACATCTATTGTATACCCCTACGTGTGTGTATATTTGCACCTCTACACTCAAGAATTCAATTCAAGCTATAATACCCTTACCCTAATACCTAATACTACTTCTTTTCATTAAGGATGGACGGATTTGCTCATACACCTTTCATGCGACTATTAATGCTTCTTGAAGCACTAACGGCCGATTACTGAATGTGTGAACTTAAAGCGTAAATAGCAGTTTCCAGGTCTTGACTTTATTCTATTTTTCTTTTTATTTTTTCTTTTTCTTTTTCAAGACCGGATATATTTTTCAATAATGCTCGTTTAGTGTTTAGCTTTAAATACCGTTTTTTCTTTCATACTAGGTTTTTTAGGCAAGAGTATTTCTAGGTATTCTTTACTATCCCAAGTTTCAAGGTGCGTGTAAGTGCAGTTTGTAGGGTGTAAACTTTCTAAATTTGAACTTAAGAAAAGAAACTATTTTTCAGACTTATCCTTCAGTAAAACTTTAATACTTTCCTCTCATCTTAACTTAACTCAAGAACTGAACGCAAGATTACCCACTTCTATAAAAAAAACTGTAAGGACGTATAATCACCAAGATTAAACAGAATGAGGGTTATTTTTAGGATTTTCAATTCCTAAGCCTAGAATTTAGTTATTTCTAACATATCAACTAAACTTTCAGAATAAAAATGTAAGTTACCTTATTTGCTAACTTGACGACAAAGTTTTTATATTTTGAAAATTTTTCAAATTTTTATGGGTTTTTTAAAATAAGGTATGCAAATGCAGAATATACAAATGGATACGAAGGAAGAAAGCTTATCGAGCACACCACCAAACTTAAACTTGACAGTGCCCACACTGTCAGGCTACACCAAGAGGGTCAAATTTGTCAGCGCTCCCTAAAAAAAATTTTTTTATACAAAACAAAAAACAAAACAAAAATATATACACAAAAAGATTCCCCCCCAAACTTAAGTAGAACAGCGTTTCCACTGTTAAGCATTGAAGTTCATGATAGGGGGGAAAAGAGAACAGTATTAAGCTATACAAGGCCTTACACAGGCCAAAAAGTGAGCACCAACCATTCAAAGATTTTATCGCTATAATGTACAGGTTGGTGGAAGAAGGCGTAGAGAAAAGAGATGGAGAATACGCGAGACCATATGGAGATAGAAGTGGTATACGGTTTCGGTATATAAGAAGAAGAATGGCGGAAGGGAGAAAGAAGTGGAATACGAACTTGAGGGTGAAAATGGAGTGAATAGATTAGCACAATATGTAATGAATGATGTGTAAAAAGTGTTTGTGCTAATCTATTAACCCGTCGAGAAATGGGGTCAAATCCCTCAAGATTCGTGAGAAACCATAGGTAAACCGAACTTGGTAAACCAGAAACAGGAAGTGAAAATGATATGGTGTCTTGCAAGGTCGGAACGATGGAAAGGATAGGGGGAAGTGATTGAGGAAGGGTATCGGTTAAGGGTTCTGGAGGGTGTACACGGCCAATGACAGGGACGTGATGAATTGGAAAATCAGACTCATCAAGCAAAACTAGTTCATCCTCAAAATTTTCCTCAAAATTCAGCACATCCATGCATTTATCCTCAAAATCCAGACGCATATGGGGTTCGTGAAAACATTTAATGACTCGGGATGATGAATTGGAGGGGAAAACTCAGCCAAATCTACGGGTTCATCATCCAAAATATTCCCAACGTCAATATCCTCAATCAAGTGAAAATCTATATTCTCAGCTCAACAAAAGCATGGATATCAATCAATTCAGGTTCTAGAGTGGAGGTGTAGATGTCAAAAGGTTTGGGTGTGGTTTCACTCGAAAGGGACCCTTCACAATCGGGCAAATCAAACACTACAAAGTCACACAACTCATTATCTGTTGTATCTTTAATCAATGAATCGTTTGGAACACTAGATAGACATTCAAAACCGGAGTTGTGGGATTCAAGTTGAAATGGGTAGGCTTGATTCGGATGGGGGTACAGCTCACTCTCGCTACTCAAATTCTCAACCTGTCCTACCGCCTCTTCATACATTGGAAAATTTGGAGCTAGTTGAAAATTAGCTACCGGGTCACTAGGTTGTATGAGGGAGGCCATGGACGTATTCAAATCCATCATCTGTTGGTACGACGCTACCCTAAAGTCTTCCAATGACTATTCCAGACTAGACATAGGTTGTGAAGGGGTTTCAGTAAAAGATTCAAAGTTGTTTGGATACTGAAAACTCCCAAATGGCGGTTGAGAAGCAATGTCTAGGGAAGGTGTAAAAGTTGGGTAGGACTGGTAGGAATTGAATGGCTGAACAGGGGTAGGATCAACATTCGGATACGAAGGTGAATGGAATTGTTGATCCCAAGAATTTGAAGTGGTGAAAGGAGTGAAAGATCGGCTATGCGATTGTTCAATATGTTCAGCGATGGACAAAGGACGAATTGCAAAAGGAGTATCAACGTAAGAGGGTGGGGGAGGCTGAAAAGGTTGATACAAAGTGGATTGCGGAGGACAAGTGTTTGTCCTAGACACGTCTATCCGATCTTTCAAAGAGATTTTGGACATGGAGGGGTCGTTCGAAATTCGACCAAAGCAAGAACCGTAGGAAGTTATGTCTGGTTGTGGGTACCAAAGTTCGGCAAGAGTTTTTCTAGGTGGAGTACCCATGATATGATGAGAAGAAGAAGGAAAGAAAGGGAAAAAGAATGTAGAATTTTTTTTTACTTTTTATTTTTTTTTATTAAAAAAAGTTTGTTTTTGGAGTTTTTGAAATTGTTTGTTTGAAAGAATACGGAATTATAGGACTAAAATTTACAAGCACAATCACAATCACAAAATGCACAAACACACCTAGAGCTAGGGTCACCTAGGTCAGCTAGACTGCTCCTAACTGTTCCAAAGGGCTAGATATAGGACCTCAAACCGCCTCTTCACCGCCAATTGCGGCCAGGTAAGTGCCAGGTGAGTGGGAGGCTCTCCACTACAAGTAGTGGCCCTAATTAAGTAACCGCTCGCCTTAGACACACTTGCCTACACATCGCAAAGTCAGGTTAGGATCAACGGCCGATGCCTACAACTAGTCCTCTGTCCTATTGAGCGCATCGTCCCTTGGGCTGAGTCTAGTATTTTTTATTAGCTCAAGGTAATGCGTATGCAATTAGTGATTTGTGGGGTCTTAAGAAGGGTGATGAAATTCCCACCCAATCTGAATTGGTGTTATAGCCCCTTAATGTCCGTATTAATATATGCAAAGCGATAAACAAACAAAACCTAAAACAACAAAAATTTATTTGGCGGCTGTCCAATCTGTGCAAAGAAACCTGCAGAAAATACAGTATAGTAGAATTCACAGAGAAGATAAAAGGACAGAGAAAGGGCAGAAAAAAATTGGGGCACTGAGGCCTCAATATGGCCGTGGAACCGCGGCCAAAGCCCCTCTTTGACCACAGTTCCGCGGTCAAACAGTGGTATTGGTGCCTCTGGTTTGGTTCCCTGCACTCCCCTTGATCTCTACTCCAAAAAAAATGCTCTGTTTCTTGATTAGATTACTGTACTTGCTCCAGATTACCCTGCACACTTGCACACAAAAATTATAAAAAATAACAAAAAGATTTTATTTTTTATTTATAAATATATACAAAAAGAATATTAACCCGAATAACAAGAAAGAAAATATGTTACCGTCTCCCCGGCAACGGCGCCTTTTGATCGCACGCTTTTGGCGTGTCGGATGTTCAAAGTTCTAAAATTATAACCGCGATCAGGACGGTGTCGCTTCGCAGCTAGCCGGTTGAGCACGGGTCGATCCACAGGGAGATGGTTGTATGTCCGTTCGAGTTTTAGATAAGTCAATAAAGAATGTGTATATGTATGTTCAAGTCTATCCTAAGTGTTCGTATTTATATTCAAGTAAGCTTGTTAAGATTAAGATCGGTTAGTAGAGTTAGGATTAGTCTTGTGCATGTCTTTTGCCATCCTTAAGACGATGTTAGAATAATCGAAAGTAGCGGGGATTAGGAGGACATAGGAATGGGATTTGCGAGTTTAAGCAAACTTTCCAACGATAAATCCATTCTTAGTGTCCCTTGTCCGTCCGCTAAATAGGCTTATTTCCAACCCTCGGCCAAACACCCGCGACCATGTATCCAAATAAGTCACAACTACATGTCACGTTGTAGAGCACTTAAAGGACTTCTCAACTTAGGTCGCGGCTACATGTCACGTGTAGCGCCTAAGTGAGGGGGTTGCGTTGGTTTGGTCGGGGTTCATTTCAAGATGTCTGGCGAAGAGACGCATAAGGAATTTCTCCGTCCCTCATATCACCTTCCTTAGCCTTAACAAGAAGGAAATTATTCACACATCATAAAAGAAAAGAAAACAAATCACGAAGGATGAAAAGAGGAAAATACGGTTTTACAAGTGAAGCAAGCTAATTCTTGGGTCTTCACCTTAGCAAGGAACTCCGTCAAGTATCATCGCTTGAAAATACGGATAAAAGAAGAAAAGAAAAGAGAACAAGAAAAGAAATAACAACAACTAGTTAACAACAAATAATAAAATTACAATACAAGATAATAAAATTACATGACAATAAATAAAAGAGACAAGATAAAAATAACCCTCATCTTCATTGATCTTCCACTCAAAAAGCTCTCACTACAATTTTCATGGAGGAAAGAATGAAGAAGAAGGAGAAGCTAAACTAAATCCTACAAAAAGAGATGGGTGAAGAAGACATGAAGAAGACCTTTGGCTTGCCACAAAACTGGGCTATTTATAGGCTGCGTGCTGAAACCCTAGTGCAACATTCTAGCCACAAATGAAATGACAAAGCCACCCCCAAAATTTGGTCAGATGATGAAACAAAACCGTGGCGGATCCACCGCGGAAACCCACATTCGGCGGCGGTTCCGCCGCGCTTTTGTGGAATTGTGGTCTCGAGTTTTCTGGGTTTTCTTGTGTTGCCATCTTATGTTGTTCTACATGTCCAAAATTGCAAATTGCCTTCACAATTTCTTCAGATCTGCACAGTCCAAACATAGCTACACTTTTGATTGATTTGACCTTTTTCCCTCGAGCTCCGCGCAACCATTGATTCTTGTGCTACCCATCTCGTGCTCCGTGCTTGTCCGAGACACGAATGACCACTGTCATATGTCTTGTCTCTAGAACTGGTACGCGGCACTGGACGGATATGGATGACCGGAACCCGGGTTTATTTGTTGGCAACAGATGTTCTGTATTTTAGCATAACAGTGGAGATTTTGTACCATTTGTGTTATTTTGGACTAGGAACCTGTAGCCTGTAAATATGTAGCAAACAGGGATTAAAAGCACCTACCTATAAACAAACAAGCATAAGAGTGGGCGGTAATAAATGCAATATTCTGGTATGAACAGTGCTCAGTGGAGACTGGGTACACTGGACGGACTCACCGAGAATTCCAGATGGTATTATACCTCACGTCAGATAGCAGTTCTCTGGTGACACTGGTACAGGTTAGTCTGTAGACCCGAGATCGTCATAGAGTCTTGTATGATTCGCACTGTGCTTTGATTTCCATCATACCACGTCCAAGAGGGCGTCCAAAAAGGTGGCTTTTGGGTACAGTCCCGAATCATATGGTGGCAATGAGCGATAGGAGGGGATTCGCCTCTCCCGGTATAGGGAGTTGATGTTGTGCTGTATTTGATTGGCTATAACTGGAAATCCCTGGCCAGGGTTGCTGAAATTTACTAGTAAGTGTTATCGGTAGTTTCTCGAACAATTATAGACCTCATATCGACACGACTTATCAAGTTACTGGGGTCTGACGTTTACCACCCCTAGGCGAGATATGCGACATATCAGACGAGGAGACCGGACTGTACAGGAGTGTTACTGATTGGATTCGCGGGAGAAAGTATAGGCTTGCTTGTTGATCTTCTGATTGCTCAATACCTGGGTGGCTGTTACGTTTAGCTGACTGCTTGCAGCTTGTGGGTGTTTGATATGATCATCACTTACTGCCGGCGTATTGATGATTCTTTAGAGTCCTACACAGAGGTTTCTTGGCTCAGGAAAAACGGAGTAGGAGCATATATATGATATGTGCAGGACCGAGAACAATACGTGTATGAGATACCGTATTAGATTCTCACGATATGAGATATCGGCCGAGTATATGAGATATAGCCGGGTCATCGGATCAACTGTTGAATCGATGAACTGATACAGATTGTATTATTCGGTTATTTATGAAATAGCCGGATTATCGGATCAAGAGTTGAATCGATAATTTAATGTATAATTATATATTTGATATATTAAATTACATTAACTAATATAAGCTCACTAAAAGATTCTTTTTCTCACACGGGTAATACATTGATATATATGCGATATATGTTAATTGTATTATTTTATTTTGTTACAAAATATATTATATATGTGATATATAATATTGTAACATGTTATAATTACTAATGCAACATGATTAGTGGAGATTAAATAAAGTTAGGGTTTGATTTGGGTTAGTTCTTTCATGAACCTTCTAGAAGGTTTCCTTTTGTTTCTTGCAATTATATTACGATGGATATTTTGTGAGATATTTTCCTTACCCAAACCACACCCTTAACCCTAGTTAACTCTCTACATGGGTTAGCCTTGTCATCTTTGACCATGGTTGCATTTGTAATCATATAATAATTTTTATTATTCATCACAAAATGATTATTCATTCTTCTTCTTCTTCCTCCCTGCAAAGCTTTCTATCTTTGGGTTTTTGTGATGGATTAGAGTGAGATTAAGTTAATAAAAGAGTGCTAAATTCCTGCTTCATCATCCTAATCTATCCTAGCCATTTAGACCAGGGTGTTCACTTCATTAGTGAGTAAGAGCTTGTGTTAAAGAAACTTCAAGGTAGATCATCTTTTTTATCGAAAATCGGAATCAAGCTTGCATCCTTCTCTTCATGGAGCCTCTCTAGAGTCGGGGCACACGATGATCGCAGCGAAGGGATCTCAACACGGAGCTTATAAAGCAAAAGACCGGACTACAAAGGTTGTAATCCCAAACTCTTAGTGTTAAAGTGTTTAACTTGTTTTTTTTTGCCTAATATCAAGTTTAAAGATCTTGGTTAGGGTTGTTCGGCACGTCTAAATTTTAAATCGGGCATGGTAGATGCCTTATAGACCTTTGTGAGAGTGCCTAGTAACCCTGCACCAAGATGGGGTGCATAAACTACCGGGTACTTTGAAGTGTTTAGTGGTCTACTCACGTTGTTGAGGGAGACCGTTTCACTTCCTGTACTAGGCGGGTACTTTGCCGTACCCGTAGGTCTAGGGTGGGGTTTTGGCTATTCATCGCGACTGTGTAATCCTTCTTTCTTTGCAGGCTCAGAAGGAATGCGGATTCGTAGAAAATCCAATATGTTCATCTGTGATCTGGAATGCCTATTATTGCGTCTAACGAATGTACAATATCTATATATGATAGTTATTAGACATCACTTATGTTTTACACCCGCGCTAGCCCAGCCCCCGCTCTGTCGTTAGTTAAGTAATCTAACGGATGAATGACGGGGCCCAGTGGCGAATGCGGATGGCATATGAGGACGTTGTATTTTCGTTGTTTTCTGCAATGATAGGTTAATTGATGGGACACATTATATTAATGCAAAGAAAATAAACCAATGTTGATTCGTTGGAACAGTTTAAAAGAAACCACTCGGTTATTTTAAAACAGAAGATATTTTTTAATTGCGGAGCTTTAACCACTCCTTTTAAAAAAGCTATCAGGTTCCTTCGATCTTATCAAGTTCACAACGTTCACGGTTTCGCCAAAACCATTCTTAACCCTCCATCATGTCATTTGGGTATTCAGTAGTATTCAAGCTATGTATTTTGACCAACGCCAAGGCATAGTATTTGGTAGCTGCTGGGTATTCATTTGTTGCATAGATAGATGAGTTAGTTTGGGACAGTCGTATTATTATTTGGCCAACGTCAGGGGTATGTACGGATGGGTTCATATTAACAAGATAATGATGGGTAGAACTTGACATGTGACTGTTAGGTTTACCTAGCACCTCATGAAGGGTTTGGAAGCATCACATGTCACAAAATCTAAATTTTTAAGGTGCTAAGTGAACATACAAAGAATCATCACTAGAATTTTAGGGTTTCTTAAACTTGATAACATCACAAGTAGGATAAACTAGGGTTTTGAGAGTACAACCTTTGTAGCTCCCTACGCTAGACTCCTTAGCCACTTGAGGGTTGGAAAAAGGTTCGCTTGAGGTCTTCTAATATCCACGACGATCCACCCGAAGCTCCTTTGCCCAAAGCTCCTTGCTTTACCCGATATATGAAAGAAGTAAAGCAAACACCCTACACAAACCGGCAAGATGTGTGTAGTATGATGATGTGGTTGTTTTTCTATAATCAAAACTCTTTCTTTTAATCAACCTCACTTAAGAAAAAAGATCAAGAGAGGAATAAGAAGATGGTGGCCTTTTTTCTCACAAAAAAGAAAAGAGATAAGAGTGAATAATTGAAATGAGAAGGAATAATATAGTTTTAAATTCCTTCTCACTTCAACCATGGTTAGAATTATCTAGATGTTTTCCAAAATGAGTTAAAAGGCTAAAGGATAATTAACTAAAGGTTAATAAGTGGTTGAAGCATGGTCAAAGATGATAAACTTGAACCTCTTGTGAATTATCTTTTCCTTTTAACAAAATGAAAAATAAATAGATAATTCTATAATGTAAGTCTTGCATTGCCACCAAACTTGTATCAACAACAATGATACAATATATGCATGTATGTATCCATGCACATCATCATGTGCATACATGTATGCATACAAAATAGAAAAAGAGTTTGATTAAAGAATTAATCTAAAAGTCATTTGTAAAATCAACGCTTGATTTTGCAAACCGGTCATATCACATACGACCCGACCAATAGAAAATGCCCGATTAATATACGGTATTACATATCCGTATTTAATTGGGTCCCCGCGCATATCTCATATGCAAACCACATCTTTTCGCCTGAGCCAGGAAACATCATTGTGGGACTCTAAGACTCGTCAATACGCCGGCAGTAGGTAACGATCATATCAAATACCTAAAAGCCGCAAGCGGTCAGCTAAACTTAACGGCCACCCAGGTATTGAGCGATCAGAAGAAAACAAGCGAACCTGCTACAACTCCCGTCGAGCCAACCGGCAACACTACCGTACAGTCCGGTCTCTTCGTCAGATATGCTGCATATCGAGTCTAGGGATGGTAACGTCGACCCCAATAACTCAATAAGTCATGCCGATGAATGGTCTATAACAGATCGAGAAACTACTGATAACACTTATCAGTAAATCTCAGCAGCCCTGTCCAGGGACTTACTGATATAACCAGTCGAGCACAGTACAGCATCAACTTCCAATAACGGGAGAGACGAAACCCCTCCTATCGCTCATCGCCCTCGTGTGTCTCGGGACTATACCCAACGGCCACCTGTTTGCACGACTCGGTAGAGCCGTGGTAGGGTGGTAATCAAAGTACAGTGGGAGAATACACAAGACTCTATGACGATCTCGGGTCTACAGACTAACCTGCACCAGTGTCACCTGAGAACTGCTATTTGACGACAGATATAATTCCATATAGGAGTTCTCGGCGAGTCCGTCCAGTGTACCCAGTCACCACTGAGCACCCGTATACGATCTCGATGTCAAACATCGATGAATGTGGGAACATCCATCGCCCATCATATGTGTCTATTATCATATACGCTAGTCTACACTGCTATATCGATGCCCCGTCTCGATATACCTACGACTAGGGACATTTCAGGATATGCTTATAAACTACAGATGTCCCACTAGTATGATCTCTATCATAATCACAGTAGTTAAGCCTATATCCTCAGGGCTTTATCAACATGTATGAATGATTAAAAGCATGATCAAATCAACATGTCAGATAAAGAAGAACCAGATAACATACTATCATATCGAGCAAGAATGTACACTGAATATATATATACATGTATAAATACATCCACTATCATATAATGGCCTCGAGGGCATACATATATCCAACAATCTCCCACTTGCACTAAGGCCAGTTATTGGCGTATCTCATACCCAACATCTCAAAAAGTCGCTCATGCTGCGGCTGAGGGAGGGCCTTGGTGAGTGGATCCGCGGCGTTATTCTTTGTGTCTACTCTCTTAATCTCGATCTCGCGGCGATCTACAATCTCCCGGATCAAATGAAAGCACCTCAGGATGTGTCTGGATCACTGATGGGACCTGGGCTCCTTGGCTAACGCCATAGCCCCATTATTATCACAATAGAATGGTATTGGATCAATAATGGTTGGAACTACTCCTAGCTCCGAGATGAACTTCCTCATCCAGACGGCTTCCTTGGCGGCATCATTCACAGCAATGTACTCAGCTTCCATCGTAGAGCCTACAACCGTATCCTGTTTGGAAGTCTTCCAACTTACCGCCCCTCCATTGAGGGTAAATACAAACCCTGAGATAGATTTGCTGTCGTCCTTATCGCTCTGGAAGCTCGAATCGGTAATGGCCTCCATTTGGAGATCTCCATTACCATACACCAAGAACAATTCTTTAGTCCTTCGCAAGTACTTAAGAATGTTCTTCACAGCTATCCAGTGATTCTCCCCTGGGTTGGATTGATACCTGCTTACAACACTAAGTGCATAAGCTACATCTGGGCGTGTACATAACATCGCATATATTATAGATCCTACTGCCGAAGCATAGGGTATAATGCTCATGCGAGCTCTCTCTTCATCGGTCTTTGGGCAAGAATCCTTGGAGAGAGTGACCCCATGGCAAGCGGGTAAGGCACCCCGCTTGGAGTCTTCCATACTAAACCTTTTTAGGATGGGTTAATGTACCTGGTTTGAGACAATCCCAACAACCTCTTGGATCTATCCCTATAGATCCTTATGCCCAGAATGTATGTGGCATCACCCAGGTCCTTCATGGAGAACCTTAGTGATAAGAAAGATTTGACCGACTGTAGCATAGGAATATCATTTCCTATCAGAATACGAGGAATGTGACAGCTCTTCCTACAGCCTTCTTATAAACACAAGGTTCATCTGGATTTTTAATGAAATCAAACTCTTTGATAACATCATCGAAAGAGATGTTCCAACTCCGTGATGCCTGCTTTAACCCATAAATGGATTTAAGCAATTTACATGCTTTCCCGCTGCTCCCACTGTCAATGAAGCCCTCTGGTTGATCCATATAAACGCATTCTTCTAAATTTCCATTTAGAAATGTTGTTTTAACGTCCATCTGCAAGATTTCATAGTCGTAGTGAGCAGCAATAGCAAGTAGGATCCGAATGGATTTAAGCATGGATACGGGAGAAAAAGTGTCGTCATAGTCCAAACCTGGTCTTTGACGAAAACCCTTCGCCACAAGTCTTGCCTTATAGGTCTCCATTTGCCCATCTACACCAATCTTTCTTTTAAAGATCCATTTGCACCCCACAGGTTTTACCCCAGGAGGTACAATGTCTAAAGTCCATACTTTGTTGGTGTACATAGACTCCATTTCGGATCTCATGGCATCCAGCCACTTCACAGAGTCTCCACTCGTGATAGCTTGCTGAAAACTGGTAGGATCATCATCCTCCATGATGCAGTCTTCTCTGTCACCATCAATGATGAAACCGTAGTACCTCTCCGGTGTGCGAGAAGTCCTACCAGACCTACGGAGTGGCCGAGGTTCCTCAGTTTCTATTGCAACTGCCGGTTCAACCAAGTCGTCATTTGTAGTTTGTGTCTCTAGAACCTCTTCTAGATCCACCACCTTGCCATCATCTTTATCTGTGAAAAACTCTTTTTCCAAGAATGTGGCATGCTGAGAAACAAACACCTTTTGTTCCTCTTTGTGGTAGAATAGATATCCATAAGAGTTCTTTGAATATCCCACAAAGTTACACATGACCGACCGTGTCTCGAGTTTGTCCGGATTCTACTTTTTAACATAGGTCGGGCAACCCCAAATCTTAATTCTCTTAAGAGATGGTCTCTTCCCATGCCATATCTCATATGGTGTGGTAGACACGGTTTTGGTTGGAACCCTGTTCAAAAGAAACGCTGCAGTTTCCAGTGCATGCCCCTAAAATGAGACAGGTAACTCAGCATCACTCATCATGGATCGGACCATATCTAATAGGGTCCTATTCCGTCGTTCAGACACACAGTTGTGTTGTGGTGTGTAAGGAGGAGTGAGTTGAGAGAGAATCCCATTCTCTTTTAGGAAGTTTGCAAATTCTGTACTGAGGTACTCCCCACCTCGATCTGAACGAAGCATCTTGATACTCAAGCCGGTTTGTTTTTCTACTTCATGTTTATATTCAGTGAATTTCTCGAAAGCTTCGGATTTGTGCTTTAATAAAAATACATGTCGGAATCTTGAGAAATCGTTAGTGAAAGTAATGAAGTAAGAAAAACCGCCTCTAGCTTGTGTAGACATTGGCCCACATACATCACTATGTATGAGTCCTAGGAGCTGGGTAGCTCTTTCTCCGTGTCCGGTAAACGAAGTTTTGGTCATTTTACCCTTGATACAAGACTGGCAAGTCGCATAAGATTTATATTCAAAGGAGTTTAAATATCCATCTTTGTGTAACTTGTTTAGTCTTGTTTCGTTAATATGACCAAGTCTACAGAGCCAAAGAAAAGCTTCATTTATTTCTGAAAGTTTTCTTTTATTAGTGTGTTGTATACTGAAAACTATGTGTTGATTTAGGACGTATATACCGTTATTAAGTGTACCATACCCAACCAACATTTGATTCAGGTGAATGTTCATAACATTGTTCTGCAATACAAAATTATATCCTTCATTGTCTAACAAAGAAACATATATTATATTACAAAGCATACTTGGTACAAAATAACATCGGTTCAAAACCAATATACACCTAGATGGCAACCCCAAGTGATACTCTCCCATTGCGACTGAATGTACATTGGAACCATTTCCAACGCGAAGAGTATGGTCACCTGTCTTCAAAACCTTGCTATTTCTCAGCCCCTGCATAGAATTGCAAATGTGAGAGCCTGAACCGGTATCTAATACCCAGGAAGCAGAGTTTATTGAAAAACAGTTTTCTGTCACAAACACACCTGAAGCGGAAGCATCCCCATGCTTCTTGAGATTCAAGTACTCCGTACAGTTGCGCTTCCAATGTCCTGTTTTGTGGCAATGAAAACATTCCCCTTTCCCCGAGTCTCCAGCTTTGGACTTTTCCTTTCCCTTCACCTTTTTAACTGCACCCTTAGGATTGGTAGGCTTCTTCTTTTTCTTTCCCTTGGCCTTAGCTTTTGGGCGAGAAGAGGAAGATTGTCCAACAGTCATAACGGGAGTTTTCACTGATTTCAGTGTGCTCTCTGCACTCCTTAACATATTAAGGAGTTCAGGTAGTTCCCTCTCCATGTTGTGCATGTTAAAGTTAACTATGAACTGAGCAAAGGTGGAGGGGACGAACTGCAGAATAATATCCGTATATTGTCCATTGTCCATCGTCCATTCAAGGTCCTGAAGCTCTTCTATAAGAGCTGTCGTCTTCAGAACATGGTCTCCTACCGGTGTGCCATGGGCCATTCACATCTGAAACAATTTCTTTGATGCTTCGTATCATTATACGCGGGATTGCTCTCCATACAACTCCTTTGTATGGAGGAATATGGTTTGAATGTCCATATTCTCGTGCTGCTTTTGATGTGTATTGTCCATCGATGCAAGCACGAGGTATTTGGCCGTGGCACAGTCAGCGTCCCATGTCTTGCGGACTTCAATATCCGCAACTGAGGATTTTGGACCTGGGGTGGGCGGGGCAGAAGCCGTAAAGACATATGATACTTTATCATAAGTCAAGACTATTTTCAGATTCCTCAGCCAGTCTTTATAATTGGTCCCATTCAGTTTGTTTTTATCTAGTAGAAGCTTGAGTCCAGTCATTGGTATTTGCCATTAAGAGAGAGAAAAGAATACACTCAGCGAAAGCTCTTGCAAAGATCAGATTGGTTATTATCTTGTCGAATCGATGTCTCTCACTGCTTTAATCAAGTTTTTCTTTCAAACCTTAAAAAGAAAACTAGCCAGGATTAATTACAGTCTACAACTTCGCTAACCGTTCGGCCAGGCCAGTGTCGTTACTTGATGGAGGTTCCCCATGCTTTCGCACGGACCTAATTAAAGTAAAACTCGTTTTCCCAGAGGCGTAGCCCCGTTAACACCTTTCTAGACACCTAATGAGTTAGCTAATTGTAAACTGCAAAACTCTCCTAGGAGCAACTATGATCCAACAATTATACGGAAGGTATCCAATCTCATTGCAAATCTCAACACTTGAAATGCCCGATATGATTTTTACCCCTAGTACTCATGACCTTGGATATGGTCAACAAATCACAAGCACTAGTCAAGTTCAACCCGTCATTTCTTGATTAATCAGACCCATTTACATGACCCTTGGCTAAGGCCAACAAAGTCATATGCCCGTCCTAATTAATCTGCATCATATGCATTGTAGGAAGACAACACTTAGCTACCGTACACTACGCCTTGGCTAAGGTCAACAAATGTAGCACGAATACTAAGTACTCTACTTCCTAAAATGACTGAGGGTTGTGGATGATTTTTAAGAAAATCTTGAATGCTTTGAACTTGATATCGTTGTAGAATCAAATGGTTTTCAAAAGGAGTGGCTAGAGCTCCGCGGTTTTGAAATGTAGATTTTTCATAAAGAGCCGAGTGGTTTTCAAATCCGATTCTACAACATCTTTTTAGGTTTATTTTCTTTACATTAATCATATTAATGTAGTCCCATCATTTAAGTTCTTAAGCCAATCACATAAAAGAAACGAAAATACAACGTACGCTTATGCCATCCGCATTCGCCGCAATGTTCCGTTATGCACCGTTAGGTTACTTAACTAATGGCATACCGGGACGGGACTAGCGCGGGTGTAAAACATAAGCAACGTTTACTATATATCTCATAAATAATATATCATTCGTCTCAGATATCACAGAACATAGGTAGCAGAAACATATATATAATGTGGGATATACTAGGACGTCGGTATTTAGTATTTAGCTAACAATAGAAAATACGGATCTCACAGTCACGATGAATAGCCAAGCCCACACCCCTAGACCCCTACGAGAGCGGCAAGCGACCCTACCAATCCTGGAGTTTAGGAGACCCGGTCTCGACTCCTCGAGATGGCCTCCCACTGAACCCCAGAACCTGGTCACTTGTGCTCCCCTTCTTGGGTCTATCCTAATGTGGAAAAGTAAATAATATACAACACTGGTGACATCAACCTCAACCCGGAAGTGCCCCAAATAAAAGAATATTACATTACATTTGAATTTTACATGAATGAAAAATAAAACTCCCATCTCACATAAAACCCCCCGGCCATTCAATCGCGACAATCCTGCATATCATATCTCAGCAACACATAATATCATATATCATCAACGTAAGTAAGTATGCGTACCCCGATTGTCGTTGATGTATAGTAATGAAACCGGCGATAAACGACATATTACACTTACGGTCACAGAAAAGAAAGTGCAAAATTGCAATGTCTGGAATACACATTCTCTTTAGACATCGTAAATGCGAAATATCACATACTTCGTATTTCATGTCTAGCTATATGAATTCCACACATTGCACCACATTCCAGATAAATAAGTAATAAAGTTTTCGAACGAATGATCAAATACCCCAAATTCCCTAAAGCTCAACACTTGAGCGGAATTCAAAAACCCGGAGTGTGACATAGTAGTAGCGGTCCAGCCGTAGAAGGGTCAAGCCAACGCCTCACATGTGGCACACCGTACTGCCCCAAACCCTAAGGATCAAAAGGCAGTTCAAGACGGTCACATAATCGAGTTAAGGTTTGTTGTCTTCTAGAGGTTCCACCACAAATCATGCACTTATTTCTGAAAGATTTAAACCCCGTGAAAAGTGAGCAAATGACACTCGTTCGAACAATTCAATACTTTCTAATTATCCGGAAAAAGCATGAAATTAAAATTCCGATTGAATCATTGAACCCAAAACAATCTCTAGAACAAATAACACTTAAACCAGATTAAAAATACCCAAAAATATACACAAGCAGGTAGTAAAAACACTGTGCAAAAACGAGGCAGTGAGGCATCTGTACGGCCGCGGAGCCGCGGCCTAAGCAAGCTTTGGCCGCGGTTCCGCGCTAGGGTTTACTGTTCACAACTTCGTATTTTACAGTTTGTCTTAGATTTCCCTGCTGATATTTTTACATATTTTTAATTCTGAAAAATAACAGTTTTAAAAAATTGTCCAGAGAGTGTCCCGAAAATCCGTATTTTGATTCGATCGGAGTTCTAACTTCGCAAAAGTGTTGCCTAAAGTTCTAGGTCGGCTTTGATACCAATGTTAGATTTACCTAGCAGCTCATGAAGGGTTTTGAAGCATCACATGTCAAAAAATCAAATTTTTTAAGGTGCTAAGTGAACATACAAAGAATCATCACTAGAATTTTAGGGTTTCTTAAACTTGACAACATCACAAGTAGGATAAACTAGGGTTTTGAGAGTACAACCTTTGTAGCTCCCTACGCTAGACTCCTTGGCCACATGAGGGTTGGAAAAAGGTTCGCTTGAGGTCTTCTAATGTCCACGACGATCCACCCGAAGCTCCCTTGCCCAAAGCTCGTTGCTTTATCTGATATATGAAAGAAGTAAAGCAAACAACCTACACAAACATGCTAGATGTGTATAGTATGATGATGTGGTTGTTTTTCTATAATCAAAACTCTTTCTTTTAATTAACCTCACTTAAGAAAAATGATCAAGAGAGGAAGATGAAGATGGTGGCCTTTTTTCTCACAGAAAAGAAAAGAGATAAGAGTGAATAATTGTAATGAGAAGGAATAATATATTTTTAAATTCCTTCTCACTTCAACCATGGTTAGAATTATCTAGATGTTTTCCAAAATAAGTTAAAAGGCTAAAGGATAATTAACTCAAGGTTAAAAAGTGGTTGAAGCATGGTCAAAGATGATAAACTTGAACCTCTTGTGAATTATCCTTTCCTTTTAACAAAATGAAAAATAAATAGATAATTCTATCATGTAAATCTTGCATTGCCACCAAACTTGTATCAACAACCATGATACAATGTATGCATGTATGTATCCATGCACATCATCATGTGCATACATGTATGCATACAAAATAGAAAAAGTGTTTGATTAAAGAATTAATCTAAAAGTCATCTGTAAAATCGACACTTGATTTTCCAAACTGGTCATATCACATACGACCCGACCAATAGAAAATGCTCGATTAATATACGGTATCATATATCCGTATTTAATCGGGTCCCCGCGCATATCTCATATGCAAACCACATCTTTTCGCCTGAGCCAGGAAACTTCATTGTGGGACTTTAAGACTCGTCAATAGGCCGGCAGTAGGTAACGATCATATCAAATACCTACAAGCCGCAAGCGGTCAGCTAAACGTAACGGCCACCTGGGTATTGAGTGATCAGAAGAAAACAAGCGAATCTGCTACAACTCCCGTCGAGCCAACCGGCAACACTACCGTACAGTCCGGTCTCTTCGTCAGATATGCTGCATATCGAGTCTATGGATGGTAACGTCGACCCCAATAACTCAATAAGTCGTGCCGATGAATGGTCTATAACAGATCGAGAAACTACTGATAACACTTATCAGTAAATCTCAGCAGCCCTGGCCAGGGACTTACTGATCTAACCAGTCGAGCACAGCACAGCATCAACTCCCAATACCGGGAGAGACGAAACCCATCCTATCGCTCATCGCCTTCGTGTGTCTCGGGACTATACCCAACGGCCACCTGTTTGCACAACTCAGTAGAGCCGTGGTAGCGTGGTAATCAAAGTACAGTGGGAGAACACACAAGACTCTATGACGATCTCGGGTCTACACACTAACCTGCACCAGTGTCTCCTGAGAACTGCTATCCGACGACAGATATAATTCCGTATAGGAGTTCTTGGCGAGTCCGTTGTTCACACCATAATATTGCATTATTTTATTCCCTATTCTTATTCTTTTTATAAATAAACAGGTGCTTTTGATGCATGTCTGCTACATGTTACAGGTTACAGGTTCTTGTACAGAAAACAGTGAAAACAATGTAAAGACGATGAAAAAGTGGACTTTGACCAACAAACAGAAGACACTTGATGAAGCCTACATCAAAGATAAAATTCACAATGTACGAGGCAACGCAAGGTCCAAAATGTCAAGGCGAACGGTTAAAAGACCACTACAAGTATTCACTGAAAGATCTGGGGAAGATCCAGAATTCAAATGGAAAAAAGAACCAAAGAATCAGGAAGATTAAAAACCTCAGAACAAGCCCACAAAAAATCAAACAGTGATCTCATTATTGGGCCGTGGAACCGCGGCCCAAAGCCTACCAAGGCCGCGGTTCCGCGGCTAGAAGAAGCCCGGAGGAAATTATTTTTTTTCCATAATGTGTTGGCGGTGTTGACTGTTCTTTTCTTATGGGTAGTTTCGTAAAATCAAATATGCAAATTAAATGTAACCTAGGGTTTCCTATTCTCTATAAATAGGAACTCTAAAGCTTGTAATCTTTTCATGCCTCCCTCATGAATCTTTTTATGAATAAAATTTAGAAATCTTTTGGAGAGCATCGATGCCTCTTTTCATATCATCTCTTCAGATCTGACAACCCTATGTAAATGTTTGGAGAGAGCCATCTGTAAAGTAAGTAGATTTACTTAATTGCCCTAGTTTAGATTTCAATTCTTGCCCAAGGTAATTTTTCATTCTCTGCCCTATATTAAATTTAATTCCTTACCCTAGTTAGATAGTTAGATCTTTAATTCAATTGCCCTAGATTAATTTAGTTTTTAGATTTAATTAATCCATTAACACCATTTGGAATTAACTTGTAAGAGCGATTAGGAAATTCACAACATCCCTGTGGACCGACCCGTACTCACCGGCTAGCTGCAAAGCGACGCCGTTCTTGATTGCGGTAATAGATATAGTTTTTGACATACAAATCAAATGGCGCCGTTGCCGGGGATGACGTACAAATTTCCTTTTTGCAATTTCGGGTTAATCTTAAATTAAAAAATCATAAAAATCTTTAAAAATCCAAAAATTATAAAAATATATCAATTGTTATTTTTTGAAAAGGGTACTTTGTTGGGTGAATCTTGCAGGAACAATCGAGACGGATCTGGAAATTTCTAGAAAGCGAAACAGAAAACGGGATATCAGAACAGAAAAGATTTTAAACAACAGAACAACTGAAAAAATTTGGAGTCTCGAACAGCCCAACTCACCGCCCTTCCGCGGCCAAATCCTACCTTAGGCCGCGGAAACGCGGCCGTCTTGTCACATCAGAGCTTGAAAATTTTTTTGGGGATCCGTTCTGTCCAGAGAACCGCGGAACTACGGTTATAACGCGCTTATGCCGTGGAAAGGGGACGCCTTGGTCATTTCCTCTGACCAACTTTGCTCTGTAAGCTTCTCTCTGTTCCTCCTCTGTAACTCTTAATAAATTTTCTGAAAAATCCCTGCAAAATTATGTGCGCTTGAAAGATCTTGCTCTTTCCAAATAACAATCTTGTGCAGGATTTTTGGGCCCCGCTTAAAATAAAAACTGATTGCAAGTAATATTTTTCTGTTGCATATTTTTTATCAACAATCTTTTTGCAACAATTTCCAAATAAAGATAAAAAGAAAATGGAAATTTTTTATTAGAAAACTTGCAAAATCTTTGCCGCAAATAAATCCTTGCACCACCACCCAACTTTCTTTCTTTCACCCTTTCTTCTAACATGGGTACCCCACATCATAAATAACTTGCCGAACTTTGGTATCCCGAACCTAATTTCGCGTCGTATGTCAATTTGTTCAGTCAATTTAAAGACGATCCCTTCTTGCCAAAAATATCTTTGAAAGATCAAATAGAGGCGTCTAGGAGAAACAGTTTGACTTTTCAACCCACTTTATGTCAATCAAGTCAACCTTTACCACTTCCATATGTTGATACAACTTTTTCAAGTCCTTCTGTCACTCCTAAGCCGATGTCCATTGCTTAGCATATTACTCAATCTCGCAGTCGATCTTTCACCCGTCTCCACCCATCTAGTTCTAGGGATCCACACGACAATTCACCTTTTTATCCACATGTTGACCCTACCCCTGTCCAATCACCCACTTCCTACCAGTCCTACCCGACTTTACCACCCTCACTAGAAACTGTTTCTACACAGCCAATAGGGAGTTTTGCATATCCACACGATTTCGAATCTTTTACCGAAACCCCCTTACCACCCAAGTCTAGTTTGGAAGAGTCGTTGGAGTCATATATCCCAGCAACAAACAAAAAGACTAGGAATGTAGAAGCGTCTGTGGCCGCCCTTATGCAACCTGCTGAACCGGTAGCTAGTTTCCCGCTAGCTTCAAATTTTTCAATGTATAAGGAGGCGGTTGGACAGAGTGAGAATGTGAGAGGATTTCCAAATCAAACCTACCCTTACCCAATTGAAGCCCACAACTCCGGTTTTCCATCAATTGCCATAAACAGTTCACCTGTTGAAAATAAAAACGAGTTGTGTGATTTTGTAGTGTTTGATTTGCCAAATTATGAAGAACCCCTTTCGAGTGAAACCACACCTAATCCTTTCGATCTTTACACCTCCCATCTAGAACCTAAATCGATAAATATCCATGCTTTTGATAAGGTGTCTAAAGAAATTGATTTTCACTTGATTGAGGATATAGACGCCGGGAATATTTCGGATGATGAACCTATCGAATTAATTGAAATTTTATGTTCAAATCATCATCCCGAATTATTAAATGTTTCTCCCGAATCTCATATGCGTCTTGATTTTGATGATAATGGCATGGATGAGTTACATATTGAGGATAGTATTGAGGAGGGTCTTGAGGATAATATTGAGGTTGAACCATTTTTGTTTGATGTGTCGGATTTTCCAATTCGTCATCCCGATCCTTTAACTATATCACCCTGCCTCCGTTCCATCGTTCCGATCATGCTTGAAGACTGTGAGCTTGAAAAATTTTCTTTTGAATCCGACACAGTTTTCACAGACGTTAACACTTACGAGTGTTTCACTTTTTCGGACGTATTGATGACTCACCGCCCGAGTTTGAGTCCTTTACATTTTCAGATGAGTTAGTTGAACCATCAGACTTGGTTGATTACAGTAGTTTCGAACCATTAATGGAATCTTTCAAGTTCGAGACAGTTTCCTACGGTGAGAATGATACTATCCCTAATTCACTTCCTTTCGTCCTTCCTATTGTTCCGACCGTACAAGTGACCGTTACGCTTTCATCTCCTATACCAAGTTCGGCGTACCCATGTTTTCTTGCGAATCATGAGGGATTTGACCCCATTTCTCGACGAGTTGATAGGTTAGCGCAATCGCTTATAACATATCGGTCATCACATATTGAGCTAATTTATTCACTCGATTTACACCCTCAAGATCGCGCGACCCTTCTTTCTCCTTTCCGCCCTTCTTCTCCCCCACCGAGACCATATTCTACCATTCTTCTTTCCACACGGTCTCGCGTGTTTCTCATTTCTTTCCTCCACACCCCATTCTTGCACCAACTATACCATTACCACAATAAGATTTTTGAATGGTTGGTGCTAACCTTTGGCTTGTGTAAGGCCAAGCTTAAGTTTGGGGGGAGCCTTGTTGTATATATGTATATATTTTTGTTTTCTTTTTCTATAAAAAAAATTAAAAAAATTTGAAGACATTAAAAATATAAAAAAAAATTATAAATAAATAAACAGGGAAGCGCCGGTATTTTGACCCTCTTGGTTTAGAATGACAGTGAGGACACTGTCAAGTTCAAGTTTGGGGGTATGCTCAGTACGTCTTCTTCCTTCGCATTCATTTGTACATATTTTTGCATTTGCATACTTATTTGAAAACCCATAAAAATTGATAAATTTCGAAAATTATAAAAAATAATGTATTCAATTTTGGCTAATTTACTTGAGTTTGACAAATAGGTTAACTGGCTAGGAACAACTAGATCTTAGACTTAGTGAATTAAAAACCCTAAAAATAACATTCCTTAAATTTTAACGGTAGAAAGTATATGCCTTGTAGTTTATTTAGAAATAGAAAAATTTTGGGTTCACTTCTTGGGCTAAGTCGAAACAAGGAAAGAGTATTGATGTTCTTATTAGAGTATAAGTTTGAAAAATAGTTCCTAGCTTAAGTTTAAATTCTGAAAATGTATACCCTACAATTTGCACAATCACACACATTGAAACTTGGAATAGTAGAAGAGACCTTGAAATGCTCTTGTCTAATGTACTTAGTACGAAGAAAAAAAATACATAAGTGTGAATGAAGAATAAAAAAATGGACACCGGTTTTTGTGATTACTTAAGGCTGCAAAAATAGAAAAATAATTAGCGACGGTGCTTCATCACCTAGTGCCTTAGACCAACTGGTTTGGGAGTCACTGCTAAAGCCTTGGGTGTTGCAAGACTAGGAATTACGCTTAAATATGCAAACACATTTTGTAATCGGTCGTTGGTACCTCAAGAAGTATTAACGGTCGCATGAAGGATGTGTAAGCAAAATTCAATTAAAAATTCACCAATTAAGAAGTGCTTTGGACAATGGACGAGAGTATGATTGCTTGATTTGAATTTCCAAGTGTAGGGGTGATCTATACACACACGTAGGGATATGTGATTGGAGTTTAGATGAGAGAAAGGAATGAAGAATAGAACTTGTATCTTTAGTGGAGTTGATAAAAATTCCTGAGCGGAGATGTAACCTAGAAGGAAAAATTAGGAGATGCCGAAAGCTAAGTCTATAAAACATATATAATCTTAAGTTAGATGATGAGGAAGTGTGAAGAATATGGGTGGATGATTTACGAGTCGACGATAATAGAATTCCTTGTTAGAAAACCTAATTGGAGAATTAAAGTCGAAAAGCCAAATTGATTGGATTTTGTGGGTAGTATCCGCTGAAAACTCTCAGGAGACAACACTCCTACTACTAGAGACACCTAGAGGTTTAACGGCTTGTTGCACGAGCTCAGTGCAATCGCGTCTCCCTGCGAAAGTGGGGTTAGGTTTTATCGAGAATAAAATAATAAGTTTGCTCGAGGACGAGCAAAAGATAAGTTTGGGGGTATTTGTTCACACCATAATATTGCATTATTATATTCCCCATTCTTATTCTTTTTATAAATAAACAGGTTCTTTTGATGCATGTCTGCTACATGTTACAGGTTACAGGTTCTTGGACAGAAAACAGTGAAAACAATGTAAAGACGATGAAGAAGTGGACTTTGACCAACAAACAGAAGACTCTTGATCAAGCTTACATCAAAGATAAAATTAACAATGTACAAGGCAACGCAAGGTCCAAAATGTCAAGGCGAATGGTTGAAAGACCATTACAAGTATTCACTAAAAGATCTATGGAAGATCCAGAATTCAAATGGAAAAAAGAACCAAAGAATCAGGAAGATTAAAAACCTCAGAACAAGCCCACAAAAAGTCAAACAGTGATCTCATTATTGGGCCGCGGAACCGCGGCCTAAAGCCTACCAAGGCGGTGATTCCGCGGCTAGAAGAAGCCCGGAGGAAATTATGTTTTTCCATAATGTGTTGGCAGTGTTGACTGGTCTTTTCTTATGGGTAGTTTCATAAAATCAGATATGCGAATCAAATGTAACCTAGGGTTTTCTATTCTCTATAAATAGGAACTCTAAAGCTTGTAATCTTTTCATGCCTCCCTCATGCATCTTTTTATGAATAAAATTTAGAAATCTTTTGGAGAGCATCGATGCCTCTTTCCATATCATCTATTCAGATCTGACAACCCTGTATAAATGTTTGGAGAGAGCCATCTGTAAAGTAAGTAAATTTACTTAATTGCCCTAGTTTAGATTTCAATTCTTGCCCTAGGTAATTTTCATTCTCTGCCCTATATTAAATTTAATTCCTTACCCTAGTTAGATAGTTAGATCTTTAATTCAATTGCCCTAGATTAATTTAGTTTTTAGATTTAATTAATCCATTCACACCGTTTGGAATTAACTCGTAAGAGCGATTAGGAAATTCACAACATCCATGTGGACCTACCCGTACTCTCCGGCTAGCTGCAAAGCGACGCCGTTCTTGATTGCGGTAATAGATCTAGTTTTTGACATACAAATCATCCGTCCAGTGTACCCAGTCACCACTGAGCACCCGTATACGATCTCGATGTCAAACATCGATGAATGTCGGAACATCCATCGCCCATCATATGGGTCTAGTATCATATACGCTAGTCTACACTGGTATATCGATGCCCCGTCTCGATACACCTACGACTACGGACATTTCAGGATATGCTTATAAACTACAGATGTCCCACTAGTATGATCTCTATCATAATCATAGTAGTTAAGCCTATATCCTCAGGGCTTTATCAACATGTATGAATGAATAAAAGCATGATCAAATCAACATGTCAGATAAAGAAGAACCAGATAGCATACTATCATGTCGAGCAAGAATGTACACTGAATATATATATACATGTATAAATACATCCACTATCATATAATGGCCTCTAGGGCATACATATATCCAACAGTGACTTATGACATTATGCCAAGGTCATAAAAGCATGGGGCAGAAATCCATATCGGGAATTTCTAAAGAAACTGAAATTTGCAAAGAGATGCATACCATTTGGAGTGATAATTTTGGTAGGATTCCTTCAGCTTTATCACACGATGATATTTGGATCCCGATCCTACTGTGAATATCCGCTACTCATCAGGAGATTCGTCACTTAACGATCAATGCTATAAACCAAGTCGGTGTCGAAAAAGGTGTCAGAGGGGTTACGCCCCCAGAGGAAAGAGGTTATTTAATTAAGGATCTTCGTGAAAGCGTCATAAAACCTCCCTCGAAGTACCGACACCGGCCTGGCTGAACGGTTAAACAAGTATTGTACGGTGAGAATAGTCCTGACTAGTTCTTCTTTTTTGGTTTGAGGAGGCATTCGAGAAACAGTGGGAGCCATCATGTTTAGATAAACTAAAAACCACTCTAAACTTGCAAGAGCATCATGCTAAAGTGTTCCCTCTCTCTCACATTGCAGCGACCCAGAACATGACAGGCCTTAAGTTACTATTAGATAAAAATATTTTGACAGGGCCAAACTATAAAGATTGGTTCCAGAATGTTAAGATGGCTATTACTTATGACAAATTGGGGTATGTCCTTACCACTAAGGAACCTTCTGTCCTTGGTGCAGAATCCAGTGTCGCGGATAAGGAAATCCGCAAGACCTGGGAGATAGATAGCGCGAAGGCCAAATGCATCGTGCTTGCCTCTATGAAAATGAACATCAGAGGAGGCACGAGAATATGGATCTTGAGTCCATATTTCTCCACACCAAGGAACTGTATGGAGAGCAATCTCGTATAGCAAGATACGAGATCTCGAAGAACTTGTTTCAGTCGAGGCTGGCTGTCGGATCATCTGTAGGAGAACATGTCCTGAAGATGATTGGCTATATAGAAGAGCTCGTGGAGCTCGGGACAACATTAGAGAACGAGCTGTATACAGACTTGGTTCTTCAGTCCCTTCCTTCCCCCTACGCCCAGTTTATTATGAATTCCAACATTCAAAGAAAAGAAGTTGAACTTACAGAACTCCTTAACAAGTTGAGGAGTGCAGAGGGCACCTTGCAGAAAGCAAGGGAAACACCCACTATGTTTGTTCGTCGTGCTTCCTCTTCCGAGTCCAAGGCAAGGGCCAAAGGAAGGAAGAAGAAGGCCGCTACCAAACCAAGAGGAGGTGTTGGTAAGGTGGGAGTTAAGGGAAAGGCAAAGGTTGCGGTACCAGTAGTGGCAGAGGACGAGTTCTTCCACTATCGTAAGAAAGGCCATTGGAAGAAAGATTGCAAAGCTTGGATTGCCAAGAACCAGGAACTGAAGCAAGTTGTGGCTTCGACTTCAGGTGTGTTTGTAATTGAAAATTGTCTGTCAATCAACTCCACTTCCTGGGTATTGGATACCGGATCAGGATCTCATATATGCAATTCATTGAAGGGACTGAGAAGCCGTAGAGTGCTGAAGGTTGGTGATATGACCCTCCGGGTTGCTAACGGAGCTAGCGTGGGTGCTATGTCTGTAGGGGATTATCACCTAGGATTGACGAGTGGACATATTTTGGTTTTGCGCAACTGTTTTTCTGTACCTAGTTTAACATGTAATATCACACGAGTATCGTTGTTATCAAAAGAAGGTTATGCTTTCACGTTTGTAAGCGATGTTGTTAACATCCATCTTAATCATGGTTTGATTGGGTCCAGTACACTAGATAATGGTATATATGTGTTAAACCAATTACAGATTTTCAATGTCCAGAACACACTAAAAAGAAAGTCCCCTAATATAAATCAGGATTTCTTATGGCATTGCAGACTAGGTCACATCAATGAGACAAGATTAACTAAGTTACATAGAGAAGGATATTTGGATCCGTTCGAATATCAATCATATGCCACTTATCAATCATGTCTCAAAGGAAAGATGACAAAGACTCCATTCACTGGACATGGAGTAAGAGCGAGCGAGCTCTTAGGACTCTTACACATCGATGTATGTGGTCCAATGTCCATACATGCAAAAGGTGGTTTTTCCTATTTCATTACTTTTACGGATGATTACTCTAGGTACGGATTCATTGTCTTGATGAAACATAAATCCGAGGCCTTTGAGAAATTCTAAGAATATAAGAATGAAGTAGAAAACCAAACCGGCAAAAGTATCAAGACACTAAGATCTGATCTAGGTGGTGAATACTTAAGTGCCGAGTTCCTGGGTTACCTAAAAGAGAAAGGAATTCTCTCTCAGCTTACTCCTCCATACACTCCACAGCATAATGGTGTATCGGAGAGACGGAACCGAACCTTATTGGATATGGTACGTTCCATGATGAGTAATGCTAAGTTACCGCGATCTTTCTAGGGTTATGCGCTAGAATCAGTAGCATATCTTTTGAACAGGGGTCCTACCAAGACTGTGCCTACCACACCATATCAGATATAGAGTAGGAAGAAACCCTATCTTCAGTATCTAAAGATATGGGGATGTCCAGCTTTTGTTAAAAAGCAGCATGCGGACAAACTCGAGGCACGATTAGTACAGTGTAAGTTTGTGGGATATCCAAAGAACTCCAAGGGGTATTTCTTCTATTACGCAGAGGAACAATAGGTTTTTTGTTTCTCGTAACGCCCATTTTCTGGAACAGCGGTTTTTAGAAAAGGAAGCAAGTGGGAGCGCAATAGAACTGGAAGAAACTCCAGAACTACAAACTAATACTGAAAGTTTGGTAGAACCAGTAGTTCAAGAAGAACAGGACATTCCCGCACCCTTCCGCAGGAGTAGTAGACCGTCTCATCCGTCTGAGAGATACTATGGTTTTCTCATAGATAGGGATAGAGAAGATTGCGTCATTAATAATGACGAACCTACTAGCTTCCAGCAGGCCATCCAGAGCGGCGACTCGGTAAGATTGCTTGATGTAATGCGGACCGAGATGGAGTCCATATACACCAACAAAGTATGGACTTTCGACTTTTCTCCAGATGAGGTAAAACCTATAGGATGCAAATGGATCTTCAAGAAAAAGATTGGTCTAGATGGACAGGTGGAAACCTATAAGGCTAGACTTGTTGCAAAGGGTTTTCGTCAAAGACCTGGTTTAGACTATGACGAAACTTTTTCTCCAGTGGCTATGCTCAAATCCATTCGGATCCTTCTTGCCATTGCTGCCTTCTATGATTATGAAATCTGGCAGATGGACGTAAAGACGGCTTTTCTAAATGGTAATTTAGAAGAGTGCGTCTATATGGATCAACCAGAAGGTTTCAATCAGAGTGGGAGCAGCGGGAAAGTGTGCAAGTTGCTTAAGTCCATTTATGGACTGAAGTAGGCATCGCGGAGTTGGAACATCTGTTTTGATGAAATGGTCAAAGAATATGACTTTATCAAAAATCCAGATGAACCATGTATATATACTAAAATTGTAGCACGAACTGTCGTATTCCTCGTCTTGTATGTGGATGGCATTCTCTTGATAGGAAATGACATTCCTATGCTACAATCTATCAAAGGATTCTTGTCACACAGGTTCTCCATGAAAGACCTGGGTGATGCCTCTTACATTCTGGGGATCCGGATCTATCATGATAGATCCAAGAGGATGTTGGGACTTTTGCAGTCCAGGTATATCAACACTATACTGGAAAGATTCAGTATGGAAGATTCTAAGCACGGTAATTTACCGGCTTGTCACGGAATCACCCTATCCAAAGAGATGTCTCCCAAGACTGATTTGGAAAGCGATCGCATGTCGATTATACCCCACGCTTCTGCGGTAGGCTCTATAATGTATGCGATGTTTTGCGCCAGACCAGATGTAGCTTATGCACTGTGCATGGTAAGAAGGTATAAGTCAGACCCAGGGGAGAAGCACTAGATACCAGTAAAGAACATTCTCTAGTACCTGAGAAGGACTAAGGAGATGTTCTTGGTTTACGGCAGAAAAGACCTCAAGATGGAGGCCTTTGCTGATTCCAGCTTCCAGAGTGAAAATGATGACTCTAAGTCCATGTCAGGTTATGTCTTTACCCTCAATGGAGGGGCGGTGTGCTGGAAGAGTTCCAAGCAGGACACTGTTGTTGACTCGACGATGGAAGCGGAGTATATCGCTGCTTGCGATTCCGCAAAAGAAGCAGTCTGGATGAAGAAGTTCCTCACAGAACTTCAGGAGGTTCCATCCATTATTGATCCAATACCTCTGTATTGTGACAACAACGGGGCTATAGCTTTAGCAAAGGAACCAAGGTCTTATCAGAAGTCAAGACACATCTTAAGGCGGTATCACTTGATCAGGGAGATCATAGATCGCCAGGAGATCGAGGTCTGGAGAGTTCCTACAGAGGAGAACACTGCAGATCCATTATCTAAGGCCTTACCTCAGATTCAGTTCGAGAGCCTACTCGAGATGATAGGTCTTCGATACGCCAGTACATGGCCCTAGTGCAAGTGGGAGATTGTTAGTGTATATGCCCTAGAGGCCATTATTGTATCATACTAGCTTGTATATTACTTAATGGAAACTTGCGATATTCACGGTAATTTTAACAGTCTTGCTAAACATGGTAGAACGCTGCTTAGTTTGTATCTATCTTATTGCGTGTATATGTTAGCATATCGAGAATACATATTGATAGAGCCCTTAGGATCTTGCTTGACTACCAGCGTTGTGATGGCGGTCACACTAGTGGGGGCTCGGTAGTCTACAAGCACATCCTTTTTCAGGTCCCTTGTCGTAAGATTATCGAGACAGGGCATCGATACTCCGGAGTAGACTAGTGTGTACGCTTCTCACCCCAGTTGGGGAGATGGTCTGTCTCACAGCCATTAGTACGTCGTACTGGTGATAGTATACAGGTGCTCGTTGGGTTACGGGTATACCGGACAGGACTCGCAGGGAACTGTTGGTTGGTATTATACACGTCGTCAGTTAATAGTTCCCAGGTGACATGAGTACAGCATAGTCCGTAGACTTGACACTGCTGCTTCGCCTCGAGTGTGTTCCCACTGTTCTTAGATTGCTACCCTACCACGGCTCAAAGGAGTCGTGCAAAAAGGTAGCAGTTGGGTGCAGTCCCAAAGCACTTGGAGGCAGTGGCGGTTAGACAGCATTCGTCTCTCCCGGTATTGGGAGTTGATATCGCGCTGTGTTTGGAGAGCCATTACGCAAAGTCCCTGGCCAGGGCAAACGAGATTTACTGGTAAGATTTCCAGTAGCTTCTCAAGGTATAATGGGCCTCACTCCGACACGACTTATACCGCTTTTAGGGGACTGACGCTTGCCGCCCCCTAGGCTCGATATGCGATAGTCTTAGACGAACAGACCGGACTATACGGAGATTGTCACATCAGGCTCAGTTGGAGTTCGGATGGTTTTCTTCATCGACCTTCTTATCGACATCTACCTGGGGACCGTTACGTACAGCTAGTACCGCTTGCGGCCTAAGGTTAAACCCATTGCCAGCATAGTAGTCGAGTCTTTAGAGTCCCACATAGAGAGTTTCCCTGCTTCGGGCGAAACGATATAGAGGTCGTATGGTTTTACGACAGGGTTTGGACACATACGTGATTTTACGCACGTACGATGTTCGGACAGTTTATACTAGCAAGCTTTGGTTTAAGCCAGATTCTATTATTGGATTATTGGATTTATACAGTCTCAGTATTTTCGTGTTTTTACGGATAGGAGGGGCGTTCTCGTAATTACTCGAGAAGCTTATAGAAGTTTGATGAGTTGGAGGCTTAGATGGAATTTACATTAAATGGATTAGTGACTCATGGTGTGATTCATCAAATGAGTTAATGAAGCATTTATTGCTTAATGACTCATGAGATGATTCACGCAAAGAGAGTTAATGAATTATGGTTGATATTATTATTATTATGTTATTCATTTTAATAATTATCATGATTCATATATATTCTAAAATGAGTTATAATTCGTTATCATTCTCACTCTCACCTTCTTTCTCCTCAAGCTCTCTCTTTTCAAAGAACTAACCCTAACCTCTCATGTGTTGAGATCCAAGGGTTAGCAAGACTAATAGATCCTTAATCCTATTCTATATCCTCTAGGATACTTTGATTAGCACTCATAGCAACCTAGTTACCTCAAGTGAGAGGTTAAGCTTTGAGAAGTAGCTCTCGGGTGGATCTTCTATCACATCGAGGAGGCCAACAAGGAGGTAGTCTACGAGAACAAGAAGGACTTGATTCATTAGGTATAATCTTCTTTCATAGTAGCTAATCACTTCTATGTTGTTGTTAGTTAGGATTTGGCAAAGATCCGTGAAGTTAGTCGATGTTAGTTTAAACAAAATGATTGTTTTACCTATTCCACCTCCCCACTGCAGGGTTACTAGGCACTCTAACAAGGGTTAAGAAGGCATCAACCATGCCCAATTAAAATTTTAGCCGTGCCGAACAGCCCTAAACAGGATCTTTGCTAGATTATTAGGGTTTCACATGCAAGTAAATAGCATTTACGACTAAGTGAATGTGAAATACAACCTTTGTAGATCGGTCCTTCACTTCTAAAGCTCCTTGTTGTAGTCATTTCGCTGCGATCATGGTTCTCCCGGGCTCTTGCATGGCTTCACGAGGCGAAAGAAGCGTCCTTGCTTGAAGTCTTCGAGGCCGAAGATGATCTACGTCGAGGGAATACCTACTCAAGATACTACTTCACTAATTAGAGAATTAGTGAAGCAAACACCCTAAACTAAAGTGCTAGTCTAGTAGAGGATGGAGAAATAGGAAGTGGATTCACTTTAGAATTTATTTTCTCACAATGTTTCTCACTTTGGATCAAACCCTAGAGAGCTTTTCTTTTGCTCAAAGAAGAAGATGAACAAAAGAAAAGATGAGGATAATGATCAAGTCAAGTGAGCTAACCATGGGTGAGTGAGTATCATATACTAACTCATGTAGAGACATTACCATGGATAATCCAAAATGGTTAGGTTAAAAAAATCTAAAGTAAAACAAAGGTAGTTGACTTTGTCAAAGCATCCACAAGCTTCTACAAGCTTCATGCTTATGACAAAAGCTCCAATAATTTGTAATTACCTTAAATAAATATAAAGTACCATTTAAAATAGAATGGTGTATGTCTTGCACACCCATGAATGATGTATCAACAACCATGATACAAAAAGAAAACACATTTTAATATATATCACATATATATTAAAGTTGTGCACATGTGAGAATAATTCTTAAGTGAACAAATGTTAGTTAATGTAAATTAGTATATCTAATATACAATTATACACTAAATTATTAAATCAACAGTTGACTTAATAATCCGGTCATATCTCATATAACTGACTAACATCCAATGTATCGACTTATCGAATCAACAATTGATTCGATAACCCGGCTATATCACATATAACCGACCGATACAAGAAGTCGCGAGAATAGAATACGGTATCACATACGCGCATTATTCACGGTCCCGCATATATCACATATGCGCTCCTATTTCATTTTTCCTGAGCCAGTAAAACCTCTATGTAGGACTCTTAAGACTCATCAATACGCCGGCAGTAGGTGATGATCACATCAAGCACCCACAAGACTTCAGCGGTACTAGCTGGACGTAATGGCTACTCGGGTATTGAGCGATCAGAAGATCAGCAAGCAAGCCCGCTCCAACTCCTGTAAAATCCTGCCGGTAACACTTCCCGTACAGTCCGGTCTCCTCGTCTGATATGTCGCATATCAAGTCTAGGGGTGGTGAACGTCAGACCCCAATAATAGATAATTCGTGCCGATGTGAGGCTCATAACGGGTCAAGAAACTACTGGTAATACTTACCAGTAAATCTCTAAATCAGCCCTGGTCAGGGACTTCCCTGTTATGGCCAATCGAGCACAGTGCAACATCAACCCCCAATACCGGAAGAGACGAAACCCCTCCTATCGCTTATTGCCTCCATGTGACTCGGGACTTACCCAAAAACTACCGTTTTGCACGCCCTCTTGGATGTGGTAAGGTGGAAATCAAAGCACAGTGGGAATCACACAAGACTCCATGACGACCTCGGGTCTACAGACTAACCTGCACAAGTGTCACCAGAGAACTACTATATAACATGAGGTATAATACCATCTGGGTGTTCTCGGCGACTCCGTCCAGTATACCCAGTCTCCACTGAGCACCCGTATACCATCTCTGATGTCAAACACCAATGGATATGGGATCATCCATCGCCCATCTCATGGGTCGAGAAGCGTATACGCTAGTCTACTCTGGTATATCGATGCCCTGTCTCGATACACCTACGACTAGGAACATTAAAAGATCTACTTATGGACTACTCTGTCCCCACTAGTATGATCTGCATCATAGTCCAGGTAGTCAAGTGCACATCCTAAGGGCTTTACCAACATGTAACTATAAGACGGTATCAAGAGACAAGTATACATACTAAGATAAAGAGAAACCATACTATCATATCGAGCAAGAAAGTCCTCTCTATATATATCCAAGCATCCAATATAATATACATCATCTGTACAATACTGGCCTCTAGGGCGTACATACAATTAACACCCGCATCATGTGGGGTGTCTAACGTCGACTTACAACATCGACACCCAAAAACATCATGAAACCCATGTCCAGTATCGACACGTAAATCCTCATATCTCGGGCTCCGTCAGTCCAGATCGGCCCTCGGGCTCCATCAGTCCGGATCGGCCCATCTCATCTCTCGACTCCGGTCGGTTTCCTTCGGATATCCGCCAGGTCCAACCAATCAGTAGTAGGTAGTAGTCATACTGCCAGGCTCACCGTCTACTGCACAGCAGATCCGTTCTCGCCCCCGGGTACCATACCGGGTCCACCATGTACCGGCAATCAGCCTCATCCACTCCTTGAATCGGGTATCACTGTCACACGTCTCAGAACCGAGAAAACGCATGGTGGACACACTGAAATATCATATCAAGAGAAACCGGGATTTTAAAATAGTACATGCTTTCTTTTGAAATAGCCACGGTTCTCAAATCCAGAAATCTCATGAAAACAGCATATCTTAATGCGAAAAAGCGTAACGCATGATCTTTGCGACATATGATAGAAATGTAAGCATATCCGTATATCATGCAACATTGAACAGTAATATGCACCTATCGAGGGAAAACCGCTCTTTTAAATAACTCCAGTTTTTAAAATATATCATGCGGTTCCCTAATATCCAAAATCGAATGCAATATCGTATAAGGGTGAATATGTGTATATACGTAAGTATGGACGTACAAATGTGTACCTCCGTAAGTATAGGTGTACAATAAGTATGTACGCCAGTATGGTCTACAATATGTATGTGTGGCAATATGGATGTACAAGTGGTATATACGCAAGCATGTGTGTACAATATGTATGTGTGTCAATATGGATGTACAAGAGGTACATACGCAAGCATGAGTGTACAATATGTATATATGCCAATATGGATGTACAAGTGGTATATACGCAAGCATGAGTGTACAATATGTATATCATGATGCAGCAACCCTGCTGTGTAGTGATATAGCAATTATCGATGATGAAGTGTGTGAGCCGGAAAATCTGTGTACGTGTAACATACACATCATCGATAATGGTGTAAGTGTACTAGCACAGGTATAAATAATGCAATGTGAATAACATGAATGCATGATAAGGTAAATCGTTAGCTAAAAGCTATAAGGTATACATATCTAACATGATCGAGTCTGTGAATCTATCAATCGGCATCCTGCCTCAAAACATCACGTACGGTATAATCCATCGTACGGCATACTCTAGTCAAGGGTAAGGATCAATCATCAAGTCAAACTCATCACGCACGGAAAATCATCGTACGGCGGCATTAAGCTATCAGGGATCCTATCAACCTATAAGACGAAGAGGGTATGGACCTAACGTCACGTATGGCTAACACTCACGATTCACAACACCTATAAATATCTCTATATACCTATGTCCCAGGTCACATACGCAATAATCTCATATCAGTGGACCGGCAGGGTATAAATCATCTCAATCGACTCGCATCTGTATACCAACATATCATCAAATTACATATTAAATCGTATTATCTTTTTATCGCATTTATATCCTTCATCAAGTCAATTTTACAAATACATTCAACCTTTGCTATAAGTATACGTATCTAATCTAACATACACACCCGAACCATACAAACAGTTTTTGAAAGATGCGAATTGTAGTTTTGAAACTAGGGGTTACGGTGTTTTTAAGGAAAAAATATCGTTTGAAAATCCGTAACGTCACTAAAGTTATCTGTTTAAAATATACATACGATTCTTCAGTTTAGAAATAAGTATGGTTCGTATGACGTATCTACGTCGGCTATCTAGTCCTATAGCACCCTAAACAGCAATATTGTCAAATATCATCCTCAAGTTCCGTCATCACATACTAGTCATATCAAAACACTTCTAACTATCCTTAGTTTCTATTATGGTTTCTATAGCTACCTTATAATTCTAACCCTAGTTTGCTACTCTAGGTTTTCTTAACCATATGTTACAAATCGGTTTCCACCAAAACTTTGCAGGGGTGCTATACGCTATCCACCCGACTTCCCCCGTAGATATAGATCTACTCACCTTGGTCTTCGCTTGTAGAAGTCGATAACGCCACCCTCCGTCGCTTCGGAATCCATGCGAAGGTACCTACAATAACAACACATATTGCAACGCTATAAAATATCAAGTTCTGAAATCCAAAACGGCACACGGATCGCCTATAGGTTAGAACCTATAGCCCACGTATGCAAAACCAACAAATTACCCCTAGTCGTTGATGTACAAACATCCATAAACCAAATACAAACCGAAATATAAAAACTTAGCATTTCAAAATAAGGAAAACATAGCCAAAATCACACTAAAATGCTCACAGATTTTGACTCAGGTGAAATAAAACTAAGCAAACAAGTCTAAGGTGATGTACATAGTGTATATGACCTACTGGATCAACCCCGATACCAAAACCCACCAAGTGGCCGAATACTCCTCCATGAAATCTGGCCTACTCGGCCACCAGTCCATTGGGGTTCGTGCAGGCAGGGGGGTCTCCTATAGGTCCAATTTGTTCATGGGTATTGTTTGCTAAACTCCGAAATCCCTCGGGTTGCTCCAGATTCACAGCAAGCTCACAAATTATCACAAAACCGACATGGAAAAAATTATAAATCCGTATTTTGTTTTCTAGGCCAGTAAAAACACAGCTCAAATCTTGATAATACCCACTACCCATAACAATATTCTCAAACCCTTCACTTGGGATTTCAAAGTTCAAACATCCATCCCTAAACGACATCTAAACTTAAACAAAAAGCTAGGAAATCAAAACTACTCTTAATGAAAAGAGATATACCTCATGGTTACACCCAAACAAAACCCTAGAAGTTCTAATGTTGTCAAAATCCCACTTTACTTGGTTCATTGCGATGAGGGTGAGGAGGTGATCATCTTTTGTGAAGGGGGTATGGGGTTTTGATGAGATTTTGGAGATGGGTCATGAGAGTAAAATGAGGGGCTTGAGGATGAAGAAGGAGGTGAAAGAAATTTTGGAGGGAAAGGTATGGGGCAGCACTCTCCCCCCCCCCCCGCCTCTCTCTCTTTCTCACTCTCATTCTCTATCTTAGCATGCTCACTCTCATCATTATGTCCCCTCTCTTTCCCCTCAAGTCATCATGATACCTTTTTCTTTTGTGACCAAAATAAAACTATAACACATAATACAAATGAAATGAAACAACATGTAACATTTCATTGTGCTCTAGCCATGGAAAACTGTAGAAACACGCATTTGGCTTAATCACGATTAGCAGTGCACTAATTGGGTTTTTATCAAAACTGCATATAATAAATTTTAAAAATGCCAAATCCTTTAAATATATTTTTAAATTAATAAATCATTTTAATTTCCAATTATTTCACAATTATTGGTATATATTTATACTCTTTTTGAAAAACTCTAATTTCGTAAATCGGGCAGTTCTCGGGAAATATAATATTTTAATATTAAATTCCAAAAATAATATTTTATATTTTCTGAAATGTTACAATCTTCCCCCTTAAATAAATTCGGTCCGCGAATTTAAATTTAAACCCCCAAAATCTAAAACATTTCAATAATCAGCTCAAATTAACGGGGATCCGAAATCACGGAAGATGCAGAAACAACACAGCGCGTCTAGTGCGCATGAAAACGAGTACAAAACTCAAAATCGAACTCCGTCAAGCGTTACGCAAATCATCGGATTTTCTCGCATATCCTTGGAGTTACAATAGAGATACAGATCTCGAAATCCACTACTAAAATCTAATATACACTAGTGAAATTCTATAATATGTATATTGTACGCATACTTGAAAAAAACTCCAAAACTAAATAAAATACATGCAAAATCTTCTCTGAATCGCCGTGTGATGCATAACTCACGGCTCTAGTGACGCACGCTCACTTGTAAAATAGTAATATATGTCCATATATGTTTTGCTAAATATACGTTCCGTCGTTTCAAAATATCCTAAAAGGTTTTCCTTTAAAAACGTTCGCGTCACTCACGGACACGTAGCAAATAGCGAGACTATAGCTCCTTTGAAAACCTCTTGGTAAGCTTTTAATGCATGCAAAGTACTCAGGTATTGTCCTCAGATCAGTCCTGTTCGGCTACTATATAATATATAGTACTTATCATGAAACAAAGTGCTCAAAAAGCAAAATCAGTCTCAAAAGGCATACCCAACAATCACATGCGTCTGGTGCGCATGGAAATCAAATCCAAATACAGGTGCCACAATACTCACAAAATCCAAAACTAAGTACAACGGGTGTGCACAAAAGCATCCGTCCAGTGCAACGCGTGTGCACGACAACAACATCTGGTGCATCTATTGTGCACGAAAACAACATCTGGTGCATCAAATGCACGAAATACAATCAATAACTCAACGCATAAAAAGCAACACCGAGTGCACCAAGGTGTATAAATCAAAAACATATGCAACTATGTGCACAATATCCGTATCAATGCACTGCAAGCACATGTGAGCTATACCGAGTGCAAAAATCACATCATTCGTATGAAATCCACAAAATCATAAACACATCCAACGAAGGTACAAAATCCACATCAAGCGCAATACGCATGCACAAATCATAAATCAACACAACGGTGTATAAAATATATATCAGGTGCGATAACTATGCACAAAAATGTAAATACCCAGTAGGTGCAGCCATGGTGCACGAAAACGACATCATGAAACTCAATCATCAAAACTCAAAACAAAGCGATATAAGCGTGATACTCGGATCAGAAACGCAAATCACAATAAATGACATCGAGGTACACCTCCTACAATGACGCAAAAATGTCGGTGCGCCCAAAACTGGCAGAGCAAGAACATCCGCTTTTCTCCTGCTCATGGTCTGCCATCCTCTGTCTCTAGGTCCTCATTTTCTCTGTGGATTTACAAATCTCGCAATCCATCGGCTCATCGGCCCGGTCAAGTGTGCTAACGGGAACAATTCCGCTGTAGCACTTCTCTGGTCATCTCCCTGCCAATTATCATTACCACTCGTAAAGCAGCATGTTACTGGCGTGGGCCTCTGGTTCTCTGAATATACGTCACACATCTTATCCTGGGTACAAATCTTATTGCAGCAGTGTCCTGAAAGGAATCCTGCCCAAGGTCTCTTCTGATCTCGCCTACGCCGAACTGTACGGAGGCTGGTACTCTTACATAACCTTTTCTCGTTCTCTGGACATCTGCGTCCTCAGCAAAGCATTTCCTGAGAAACCGGTCACATCCCAACGCCTCTGTAGACATATCCGACCTTTAATCTCAACGGGGAGTAAAACAGCTCATCAGCATCTTGCACGAACCTCTTTTTCCACTCGTCTTTATCGTCGTCCACTTCGACGTCACATTATACTTGCGCACTGCAACTGTTCTCGGACACAGTCAATCTGGAGTCCCTTACACGGACTCAAAATCACGAACTCGGTATCTTCTTCACTCTGTAGAAGATATCTAGCCGAACACGTCCTCGGGAACACGTCCCAACAATCGGAGGAATACTCAATACTCGTCTGTTCTCGATCAACTCACAACGCATCTGAGTGAGGTCCTCTATCCGAAACTGGTTAGCATGCTGATCTTTTATCACATGATATCCGGACGACGCTAAACTTTTCGATCGAGTTATCAAGGTCCCAAAATTTCTCGAAGGCTCAACATCTGAGCACAGTCTAAAAATATCTGGTACATACCACAGTACCTCTGGACCAACCGTAGAAGAGCAAATCCAAGCCTCACTGATGGCACTGCTCAACTGCCGCAAACTCTAAAGTTCTAAAGCGGTTCCATGGTTAGCATGTCGATTTAGGGTTTCATTCTTCTAGAGGGTCCACAGAATCACTTGCATGTTCCTCCGAACACTTTAAACTTGGGAAAATAGGTTTCTTACACTCGCTCGAACTTTTTAGCTTCGCCTAGCCGACAAGTAAATACCCTTCGTCCGCATGCTAAACAATGCCTCAATCCTCCAGGAAAGACGATACATCAATGGTCATCTCGGGATCGGTCGACTCTAGATCTGAGTAAGACTCTCCACACTGGAAATCTTCAACTCAACTGGCCCTGCGTCGGGGCATCAATCTGACGAATCACCTTCGTTTCTCAATACGGGATAAACTAGCTATTATCCGTCGCATCTCTGCCTGGAAGCTTCAGTGATCTCAGCTCGTAAGCCCTGGAAGCGACATCCCATCATCTCAGCAACAGCTTGGTCATATGTCTGCACGGTAGGCGGCATCAAAATCTCTTAGGTGTGCTGTACATCAACAATCCTCTCGCAACTGGTAGCTCTAACAATGGCCTGATCATCCGGTGTAAAACCAAGCACTCGCCTCCATTAGAGGTCACAACATAATACTACATCGAGACGTTCCCATGTCACCAGAAAACACAATGGTCAGCCCTCGTACCAGACGAGCTCGCCCTAACTGCATCACTAGTAACAGCTCAATCGGTGCTCAAACCATGGTGACAGGAACCTCAATCGTGTATCGAAGAAAGCGGATCAAGGGCATGAAAGGAAACGACAGATCTACAATGGATATATGATCATAAGAAGAAACAGAATCAATGAGAGTGTGATCATGGAGACAAATATAATCAATGATCTCAAATGGATGTATGATCAAGTGAACAAGGAGAATCACAGATCTCATAATATATACATCCTAAGGTTTCTTAAGTAGAGCATCGTATCGTAAATATGCCGTGGAACATATGTACGATACGTCACTCTACTCAAGCTACCTACTCCATCAATCAGGGTCAACCTATGAGACGAAAGTTCGGGTCCAATACCCCCTCCCCCCGTTCAAGTCTAAGTTCTGTAAGGTCAATCCTAGATTCCGAAATACATACCCTCCATAGACTCCGCATAGTCAAACATTGACTCGAACGAAGGTTAAACCTACTGATCTGATACCAACTTTGTCATGACCAGAAATATTAGCTCGTGACCAGCACTTAAATCACGCAACGTCTAGAGGCGTAACGTAATTCAAGTAAGCTGAAACCCAGAAGACTAAACCTTTTTAAGAAAATAAAGTTGGTGAAGTTTTGAAATAAACGTATAATGAAATCAAGTTTTCTTAATGCAAAAAAAGGAACATAAAAATGCAAGTGAAATTTACTAGTTTGAAAACGTATTTCGTTATTTAAAAATTTGGGCAGCGCCTCCTTTGTATATTTTGATCCAAAACTACAAATACATAACAAGAATAATGGCATCCCAAGCGGGAGCTAGCTCTTCGCCAACCGGCGGATCACAACCACACAAAGCATAAAAATAAGTATACGACGCCCAACGGCGAAGTTCACCACAAAAAGATAACTAAATCAGCAAGGCATCAAAACCACAAGTAGCAGAAAACCCCTCGCTCTAAGTCTCGCAACCACAATCTCACTAAGTTTCATTACTTATACAATTTACTAATTTTGATTGATGGAGTTGACTAGATACAATGTGAAATATAAATACAAGAGTGGGTACGATACAAATTCCCCACCTACCAATGCAAAACACCCAAATGAAGCTATGTGCCAGCGATGCCGCTACAAATCCATGCTGTCAACCTGCAAGAACAGTGGCACAACGGGGGTGAGTTGCCAACTCGTGAGTAGAAAAACATCTACAAGTAGAAATCGAATAAACAACGACTCCTAGGTCAACTATATCATAAAAATAAAACTATGATAACTAGGGTGACCGGGTCATCATATATGCCTACAATGTAATCAATACCTATATGTACGCGGATATAATCCAACAATCTAACAATGTCTGTATGCATGTGGATCTCGTCCAACAATATAATCAGTGTATGTATGCATGTGGATCTCGTCCAACCATATAATCAATATATGTATCCATGTAAGTATGAGGATATAAATCAACGGTGTTCTTCGCAACACATAAAGATTATGGAACCTGGGTGTCCACCATCGACACCCAAAAACATCATGAAACTCGTGTCCAGCATCGACACGTAAATCCTCATATCTCGGGCTCCATCAGTCCGGATCGGCCCTCGGGCTCCGTCAGCCCAGATCGGTCTCTAGACTCCGGTCGGTATCCTCCGGATATCCGCCAGGTCCAACCAAGGTAGTAGTCCCTCTGCCAGGCTCACTGTCTACTGCACAGCAGATCCGTTCTCGCCCCTGGGTACCATACAGGATCCACCATGTACCCGCAATCGGCCTCATCAACTCCTCTAATCGGGTATCACTGTCACTCGTCTCAGAACCGAGAAAACGCGTGGTGGACGCACAGAAATATCATATCAAGAGTAACAAGGTTTTTAAAACAGTACATGCTTTCTTTTGAAATAGCCACGGTTCCCAAATTCAGAAATCTCATGAAAACAGCATATCTCAATGCGTAAAAGTGTAAAGCATGATGTATGCGATATATGATAGAAATGTAAGCATATCCATATATCATGCAACATGAAAAAGTAATATGCACCTATCAAGGGAAAACCGCTCTTTTAAATGACTCCAGTTTTTAAAATATATCATGTGGTTCCCAAATCTCCAAAATCGAATGCAATATCGTATAAGGGTGCATATGTGTATATATGTAAGTATGGACGTACAAATGTGTGTAAGGTTCCTAGGCACACTCAAGAGGTTCCACAAGGCATCGACCATGCCAAAATCAAAAATTTATATGCCGAGAAACCCTAATCAAGATCGTTAACTAGAGGATAGGCGAAACTAAATGCAAGCAAACAACTTTACTAACAAGTGAAAGGGATTACAACCTTTGTAGATCCGGTCCTTCACTTCAATAGCTCCGTGTTGACGTCCCTTCGCTGCGATAATCGGAATCCCGGACACTAGTGATGGTTTCGTCGGAGAAATGATCGGGCTAGGTCGTTGACTTCGATGCCGAAGATGATCTACATCGAGGCGACTCAAACTCAAGCTCCATCTTCACTAGGTCATAAAACTTGTGAAGATAACACACTCTACTACATAGCAAGTGGTAGAGGATGAAGAAATAGGAAGTGGGTTCACTTTGGATTTGGATTTCTCACTTGGGAATTTTCAAGAAAACTTTCTTCACTTCATGAAGAAGAAGAAGAAGAAGAAGAAGAAGAAGAAAAGAAAAATGAATTATATGAAAAGAAAATTCAAGTGAAGACTTATCATTTAGCAACCATGGGTTAGTTTACTTTTGTAGAGAAAAAACTAGTGTTTAGGTTGATGGTTAGGTTAAAGCATAAAACAAAATGGTTAGACTTTTCAAAGATGCTTGAAATGCTTCATGAAGCTTCAAGTATAAAAACAAAGAAAGCCATCATTTTATTTTTGCTAAAAATAAATAAATAAAATAAATAAAACCTAACCATTAATCTAAACAAGGTGTAAAGCATACACACACCCAAGTTTGCATGTATCATCAATCATGATACAAACTAGTGCACAAAAATATATCACATATACAACTTGTGCACATCAAGTGAGAAAATCAATCTTAAGTCAACAAATACTAGTTAATGTAAAGTAATAAATCAAATAAATATTTATACATTAAATAATTAAATCAACACTTGATTTAATGATCCGGTCATACTGCATATAACCGACTAATATCATGTGTAACAACTTATCGAATCAACACTTGATCCGATAACCCGGCTATATCGCATACAACAGATCAATGTTACAAATCGCGAGAATAGAATACGGTATCTCATATCGTATCAATCTCGGTCCTGCACATATCACATATGTGTTTGTTGGAGTTAGTGCCCTCAGAGTCAATTATTGGATCACAGGCACGTGATTGCAATGATTGAGGGAGGACCTATCCCGGTAGGACAGTCTTACTCGAGATGATAGTATGCTATCTGGTTTATCTTTATCATCGTGTACTGCTTTAGGTGACTTGACATGTCGCTATTACACGTTGATAGAGCCCCTAGGATTCTTGCTTGACGACCAGCAGTATGATGGCGATCATATACGTGGGAGCTGGGGTCTATAAGCACATCCTTAAAAGGTCCCTAGTCGTAGGAGTTTCGAGACTGGGCATCGATACTCCGTTAGTAGACTAGTGTATACAGTCGAGACCCCGACGAGGGGCGGTGGCCGGTCTCACAAGCCACTGGTGTCAGTTGGTTCACCTAAGATGTATACAGGTGCTCATTGGGTTATGAGTACACCGGACAGGACTCGCCGGGAACCTGCTAGTTGGTCTTATACCTGACGTCAGATAGCAGTTCCCTGGTGACATGTGTACAGGTTAGTTCATCGACCTGAGGATCGTCATTTGTCTCGTGTGAGTTCCCACTGTGCTTTGATTACTACCCTACCACGGCTCAAAGGAGTCGTGCAAACAGGTTTTAGTTGGGTACAGTCCCGAGCCACATGGAGGCAGTGAGCGGATCTTCAGGGGTTCGTCTCTCCCGGTATTGGGGGTGAGGTCGCGCTGTGTCTAGGAGAGCCGTTACGCAAAGCCCTCGGCCGAGGCAGGAGATTTACTGGTAGGTATTCCAGTAGTATCTCAGGGCGTTCTGGGCTACACTCCGACACGACTTGTACCGCCTTTGGGGGTCTGACTTTTACCAACCCCCTAGGCCCGCCATGCGATACTCATAGACGAACGGACCGGACTGTACGGATATTGTCACTGACAGGCTCAGTAGGGTGTCGGGGTGAGCTTCCTCATCGACGTCCCTTTTGGTCAATAGCTGGTGGCCCGTCACGTATTGGCTTATACCTCTGACGTGCCAGTGGTTAAATCCACAGCCATAGTATTGACGAGTCTTTAGAGTCCACCACACTTTCAGTTACTCAAGCTTTCGGGCGAAACGCTGTAGAGGCCGTATGGAGATATGGCAGGGTCCGATCAGATACGTGCGGTATTGCACGGATCAGGATCGGACGGTTTGTACTAGTAGCCGTATAGGTATATGGCAGGGTTCGATCAGATACGTGCGGTATTGCACGGATCAGGATCGAACGGATATTACTAGCCGGCTTTGGTTTAAGCCGGTCTTAGTTTAGTACAGTGTAGATTTTGTCTCATTGCATTTGTATCCGGTCGGAATACAGATGCGGGTGTGTATGCACAGTATCGGGGTTTTTCCTGTAATTTATTACGGGACCAGTTTTCTGGAGTTGCCGGTTTGCATTCCGTTCCGGCCGGTTTTCCTTTGTTCTTTCCCGGCCGGACTTTTCCGATGGAGGGGGTTATTTGCAGTTTTGCAAATAACACTTTGTGAGGGGTTTCTTTGCATATTGTTTGATTATGATAGTTTTCATATCTTTGCTCCATGCTTTTGAATTGAGTGATTTGATATAGGTATGGGTTTAAAGTGAAAGCATGGTTGAAGTTTTCATTGACTTTGGATATGGTCACCACATACTTCTCCTACACTCACCTCCCTTGTATAGGTTTATCCTCCACCATTCTCATGATATAAACTTGGCCGGCCACTTCCTTTTATGGATGATGGATCATTTCATTTTTGGTGAGGGTGTGGGAAAATTATTGTTTCATATCATTTTTCATTGCCTCAAAAATCCCCAAGTTCATATCACCTTGATTCCTCCATCATGGCAACAAAAACCCCATTGAGACAAAGCGTATTCTACACTACACATTCTACAGCTAATCTTGGGCATGTCGAGTTGCCGGCTTCATGCCCGAGTTGCCTCGGTATTGAGGCGGGAGCCCGTAAAAGACGAAGGCGATGTGGTGCCCTTTCCGGCGAGGAGGCGACGATATGGAGACTACACTTTCCGCGGGAGATCGGGACGATGACGAGAAGACCGGAGGACTCGGATCACTCGGTATACTTCTCACCCCATCTCTAGTTAGCTAGCGTAGGTTAATGGTAAACGATCCGGGTTTTCTTTGTCCGCGGTAGCGCCGGTTTCCGAGCAAGGAAAAATTTTGATTCCGCAATTTGGCCTCGAGTAAGACGGCCGGGGCGCTGCCGTGGCGCAACATGGTATCAGAGCCACGCCATTAACCTTACCTAGCTTCGTTTGATGTGTTTGCGTTTCCGATCGACCGAAATTTCCAAAAACCGTATTTTAGTGTACATCAGTTTTCTGTCGATTTTTTCCGGGCTCGAAAAATTTTTCAGGTGATTGCAGAATGATGTACAGGAAGTTATAAGACATCTGGGAAAATTTGGCCATTTGTTACTGTAGATCCGCCGCGGAAGCGCGGCGTAAGCCGCCTTGGAGCCGCTCTTCCGCCGCGGTTCAGTTTGCTCTCTGGACCAAATTTTTCCAGTGAGGTTTTTACATGAAAATGGGGTATTTGGAATATTAAAATTTGGCCCAGGTTTTCTGTGAGTGCTACAGTTTTGATTGGGGGCCCATTTATTAATTTTTGGTCAATCGGAAATTTTTAAAACACATTTTTCACAGTATTTACATTATATCTGCGACCGTGAATGTCACTCGATCGGTAAATCCGGTCTAACTGCTATAGCCCGGTTAGACGGATTTGCGAACGTGACTTTCACGTTGATGTTCTATGTTTATGCTGTGATGTTGCGGATCGGTCGTGGGGATAGCCTGGATGCAATGCTAGTACTGTTTTGTGGTATTATGTACATTTGATATTGCGGGGCGAGCGTCCGACATGTGGACTGCCGTCACTGCCTGTTTGTATTATTCTTTTGGGGCACGACCTGGTTGCGGTCGATGTACCCGGTGTATGTATATTTTACTTTCTGTACTAGGTTGCCCCACGGTGGGGTGCACGGATTGCCGGGTTCTGGAGGGCAACGGGCCTGCATCTCAGGGCATTGAGACGGAGGGGGCTTCAGTCGAGGATTGGAGGGCTATTCGCCGCACTCGTAGGGGGTACAGGTTGACCCAGGAGGGGTGCCCAAGTTACCGAATTCCGTGAAGTGCTGGGTGGTCCATTCACGGTACTGAAAGGGGCTGCCTCGCTTCAGGTTTTGGCGGGTGACTTGCCGCGCCCGTAGGGGTCTAGGATTTCATTGCACAGGCTATCCACACGACCAGGGGAACGTCGGGTTTCAGCAGCGGCTCTGTGAAACCCGGGGCTTCCAGATATCTGTATTGTTCTGTGATGCTGTACATTTCTGTGTTGTTGCATTTTATTCACGCCTTGAGCGAAATACTATATATTGGTATATATATTAGTAGATGTTGTATATGTTTTTCATCCGCGCTAGTCCAGTCCCCGCTCTGCCGTTAGTTAGCTAACCTAACGGGTGATGACGGGACCCAGTGGCGAATGCGGATGGCATATACGTACGTCAGTATATTTTCGTTCTTTGTGGTGTGATCATTTGATGGGACTGCATTGATTCGGATCAATGCAAGATAAACAAACCTAATCTGATGTTGTTGGAACACTTTTTCAAAAAGCTGTTATTGCAAGGACGTTCACTTTTGTTTTGCATCGTGGTATTCATTTGGAATATCCTGCTCCTCAGTCGACGAGGCAAGGGCCGAGATCCCTTCACCGGGAGTGACCCCTTGGACAGAAGTTTGCGTCAGGGCATTAACTTCACTATAGCCGATTACTTTTGCTTTGCATCGTGGTATTCAGTTGGAATATCCTGCACCTCATTCTACGGGGAAAGAGCCGAGATCCCTTCACCGGGAGTGACCTCTTTAGTAAAGGTTTTCGTCACTATATTTTATAAAAAAGTTGTGCAGTTCCTTCAACGATATCAAGTTCATTACGTTAAAGGTTTTTCGCCAAAAACCAGTCGTAGCCCTCCGTCATTTCAGATTAGTATTACTTAGTATTCGTGCTGCGTATGTCGTGCTCAGCCGAGGCGTAGTGTTCGGTAGCTATGTAGTGCTTTTCTGTTGCATGGATATGTGATTGGTTAGGACAGTCGTACGGTCATTTTGGCTCAGTCAAGGACTCGTGCGGGTGGGTCTAATGCAATCAAGATAATGACGGGTTGAACTTGACTAGGATCCTTTGATATGTTGGCTCAGTCAAGGTCACTTGGGTCCTAGGGGTAAAAATCACATCGGGAGTTTCAAAAGAACTGAAACTTGCCAGGCATGCGCATACCTTCTGGAGTGTGGTGGCGTGAGTGGATTCCGTCACGTTATCATGCGATGAGAGTTGGATCCCGATTTCCACTGATGAGTTGGTTTACTCCTCGGGTGATCCCCGACTAATTCTTCTTTCAGGTTTGGAGGAGAATTTGAGGTACAGTGGGAGGTTTCCAGATTAGACAAAGTGATAACCATTCTGATCTAGGATAGAGTGCACGCTGAGTGTTTCTTTTCTCTCTCTCTGGCAGCGACCATTGACCCGACCCTGGACTATGACTCAGTGACCAAGTTGACCGAACCTTCTTAACACTGGCTTTTGGATTGTCAGAGTTGCAGACCTCATTGCCACTCCTACTTTTACCCTTTTCTCCAGGACACCCCGTATTACTACGAACGTCCACTTCCATTGGACAAAACCATCGTATGGTTAGATACGAACTCGAAGGACTTCGAGGATGGTTTCTGGTTCTGGAGAAAACGGATAGGATTATTCAGTTGTCTTTTCTTTTCACCTTCTCTCAGGTTGCGAGTACTCCTTGGTTTAGGAGTAGTACACCTATTACGCAAATTGGATAGTCTTCTTCCAAACCTTAGGCTGGTGCCGACCGGTAGGGAATGAAGAAAACCAATTAGCATAACGATGGTGTGCAGAAGGTATTAAGTTTAGACAAAGCAAGGGATTAGTAAGAGGGCAAAGTAAGTTGCGACTGCTATTCACGACCAAACCAAGTATTTCTTCGCCAAATCCTAAATCACCTTTGTATTTCTCCAGGACACTCCGTATCACTACGAAGATCCCATTTTATTGGATAATCCATCGTATGGTTATATACGAACTCGAAAGGAACTTGTTCCAGTTCGGGGATGGATCCTGGTTCAGGAGAAATAGGAATAAAGTACATTCAGGTGTCTTTTATCTTCACCTTCTCTCGCATTGCGAGTGCTCCTAGGATTAGGACAGTACACCCTTTATGCTTTTTGGATAGTCTTCTTCCAAACCATAGGCTGGTGCCGAACGGTAGGGAAGGAAGAAAACCATTTGGCCTAAAGGGGTGTACAGAAGGTAATGACTAAAGACACATAAAGGGATTTGGAGAGGTGGCAAAGAATTATACGGTTACAGTTGTGAATCTGGATAATGGTAGAGGCATTACTAGGAATACCAGGATACCCCATCGAAATATTACAATGTTTCAGTTTCAACTGTGTACTGTTAAAAGAAAACTGATTTCCCGATTAGACACTTACTCCAGGGTATGTATTTGCTAGGAATAATTCTCACATCTGTATGGTTTTACAGATGATGAGTGGGAGTAAGTTATTGGGAATTGGGTGATCATCCTCATTATATCGGGATTCGTTGTAATCGGTGATATTTTAGGAAGTCACCTGGGTTGTTTGCCGGTCGGCAAATATTTGGTTTTGAATATCCGCTGTTGTGCACCAATTTCAAATCGATATATCTGTACGTCTATTTTCATAGAGTGAGATATACCTTTTGATATTATGTCGATGACATTTACCTATATCAGTGGATGGTTAGGTAAGGAGCATTAAACAGCGGTGTAATTCTTCTTAACCATAAGTACAGTTTTCAACCTGCGACGCACAGTGAAAGAGTTGTTAGACTCAGCGGACTTATACAGAGTATTGTATGTTGTCTAGTGTCCATTAGGACAGAGGGGTTGGTCCTCATACTATATTCTGTTTACTTTTAACTTCTCAAGTTCTTAGACATGTGTTTCGTAGAAACACAGGGTCTAAGTTTTGAGGAGTTATAGGTATTTGAATAGAGTAGAGAACCAGGTGTAGCAAGTATCGGGATTCTTCAAAGAGATCGAAGATGTAGATACTTGTGTATGGTATTCAGTTGATAGTAATGATGAAGACAAATTGCTTCTCTTTCAGGTTACTCATAATTGGAAGCATTCCTAAGTTGAGTAACGCTGATCGGCCTCCTTCCATTTAGTTTACATGCACTGGAGATAGCTGCATGATTTGAATCTGGTTCAATTAAATCAGTGCCTCTGGTTCTATATTAGATATAGAACAGTTCATATCTTAACGATGTTAAGGTACGGGGAGTTGTCCGGCTTATGCTTAAAACCAGACTCCGGATAACTCAAGGCACGTTTCTGTAATGGCTGTTTGTGGGTTGACCCAGGCTATGACGAGGGTTGACTTTCTACCATCTGGCAGATCAATAGAAATATTGTTCTAGACTCGCCACAGTTTTATTAAAAATGGATTTTTTCAAAAAAACAGCAGTGGGAGTATGGTAGAACTGGAAGTGATTCCAGAACCGCAAACGATTACTGAAGATTTAATAAGGAACCTAAAGATTCAATCTGATTTGACATTCCATTGGCCACTCCGCAGATAAGGTGGGTAACTTCAGGCACCCGAGAGGTACTCCGGTAGCCTCAAGGACGGTGACAGGGAAGTTCTTGTTTACCCACACTTGCCATTGTTGTTGTTCCAGGCTGCGAGACCCGGCAGGAGGATGAGTATAGCGTCGTTCTAAACTAGCTTTAGAAGTGCACGTCTATATGACTCTGGCAGAGGGTTGTCGTAGTCAGTGGGAGCAGCGGAAGCATTGGTGGACTTCATGCTTATATCTATTTATAGACTAAAGCAGATATAGCGGAGTTAGATCATCTGTTTCTGATGTGACAGTCATGGGTTTGACGTCATCAGAATAGGGGATGGATCTGTTGAAAAGGTAGTAGGAAGTGATATTCCTATACTACGATCGGTTATACTTTGGTCGTCACACAGTGTTTTCTCCACATGGGACTTGGATATTATATCAGACATACTGGTTACTAGACCTATGGTTTTAGATCTAGATTTGGGTGGTTTCCCAATCAGGGTACCTTGACAGCATTCTAAGAGTATTTAGAATGGACGACTCCTGGCATGGTAGTGTACCTGCAGGTAATGGAGTCACCTTCTCTAAAGGTGTCTTATAGACTAAAAGGGAGAGGGATACGCATGATTGACAGATCACTTGCTTAGGCAATTGAGTCAATCATGAGATGTCAAGTACCACACCAGATGTTGTTCTTGCACTAGATGCAATAAGATGATATTGATCCAATCCTGGAGGAACAGTCGGAAGCAGTTTTAGAACATAAGTGAATGTTCTAGGGATATGATAACGGCTGCCTCCTTTAGGAGAAGGTTATCACTCCAGGCTTCCAAGGTGACATGGACGACAAGGAGGTTGTCAGAGTTTTAGTTCTCCCTCTGACGAGGAACAGTATTTTGGACAGATGGTCCAAGGCAATACTGAGGGTGGCATGGCGCAGGAGACTGATTAAGTTCAGTTGATGATACAGTCTAAGAAGTTTGGATTTGGTGTTCATTTATGAACTAGGTCCCATCAGACATCCAGACATTCTAAGACAGGTATTGCTCATTTCGGGAGATGGCTTTCTCCGCGAACTTGAGATATAGAGAGACATAGAAAGAAACTTCATAGCGGATCCACTCACTGAGGCTATTCCTCGAACGCAATAGTTTCGCAAACGGGTTTTGTGAGACTGACTAGTAGAGGAGTTGGGTGTTCGGTATCACACGGGCTGTGAGTATGCGACATCGCAATAATTAGCCTTGAGTGCAAGTGGGAGATTGTTGGAGTTAGTGCCCTCAGAGTCAATTATTGGATCACAGGCACGTGATTGCAATGATTGAGGGAGGACCTATCCCGGTAGGACAGTCTTACTCGAGATGATAGTATGCTATCTGGTTTATCTTTATCATCGTGTACTGCTTTAGGTGACTTGACATGTCGCTATTACACGTTGATAGAGCCCCTAGGATTCTTGCTTGACGACCAGCAGTATGATGGCGATCATATACGTGGGAGCTGGGGTCTATAAGCACATCCTTAAAAGGTCCCTAGTCGTAGGAGTTTCGAGACTGGGCATCGATACTCCGTTAGTAGACTAGTGTATACAGTCGAGACCCCGACGAGGGGCGGTGGCCGGTCTCACAAGCCACTGGTGTCAGTTGGTTCACCTAAGATGTATACAGGTGCTCATTGGGTTATGAGTACACCGGACAGGACTCGCCGGGAACCTGTTAGTTGGTCTTATACCTGACGTCAGATAGCAGTTCCCTGGTGACATGTGTACAGGTTAGTTCATCGACCTGAGGATCGTCATTTGTCTCGTGTGAGTTCCCACTGTTCTTTGATTACTACCCTACCACGGCTCAAAGGAGTCGTGCAAACAGGTTTTAGTTGGGTACAGTCCCGAGCCACATGGAGGCAGTGAGCGGATCTTCAGGGGTTCGTCTCTCCCGGTATTGGGGGTGAGGTCGCGCTGTGTCTAGGAGAGCCGTTACGCAAAGCCCTCGGCCGAGGCAGGAGATTTACTGGTAGGTATTCCAGTAGTATCTCAGGGCGTTCTGGGCTACACTCCGACACGACTTGTACCGCCTTTGGGGGTCTGACTTTTACCAACCCTCTAGGCCCGCCATGCGATACTCATAGACGAACGGACCGGACTGTACGGATATTGTCACTGACAGGCTCAGTAGGGTGTCGGGGTGAGCTTCCTCATCGACGTCCCTTTTGGTCAATAGCTGGTGGCCCGTCACGTATTGGCTTATACCTCTGACGTGCCAGTGGTTAAATCCACAGCCATAGTATTGACGAGTCTTTAGAGTCCACCACACTTTCAGTTACTCAAGCTTTCGGGCGAAACGCTGTAGAGGCCGTATGGAGATATGGCAGGGTCCGATCAGATACGTGCGGTATTGCACGGATCAGGATCGGACGGTTTGTACTAGTAGCCGTATAGGTATATGGCAGGGTTCGATCAGATACGTGCGGTATTGCACGGATCGGGATCGAACGGATATTACTAGCCGGCTTTGGTTTAAGCCGGTCTTAGTTTAGTACAGTGTAGATTTTGTCTCATTGCATTTGTATCCGGTCGGAATACAGATGCGGGTGTGTATGCACAGTATCGGGGTTTTTCCTGTAATTTATTACGGGACCAGTTTTCTGGAGTTGCCGGTTTGCATTCCGTTCCGGCCGGTTTTCCTTTGTTCTTTCCCGGCCGGACTTTTCCGATGGAGGGGGTTATTTGCAGTTTTGCAAATAACACTTTGTGAGGGGTTTCTTTGCATATTGTTTGATTATGATAGTTTTCATATCTTTGCTCCATGCTTTTGAATTGAGTGATTTGATATAGGTATGGGTTTAAAGTGAAAGCATGGTTGAAGTTTTCATTGACTTTGGATATAGTCACCACATACTTCTCCTACACTCACCTCCCTTGTATAGGTTTATCCTCCACCATTCTCATGATATAAACTTGGCCGGCCACTTCCTTTTATGGATGATGGATCATTTCATTTTTGGTGAGGGTGTGGGAAAATTATTGTTTCATATCATTTTTCATTGCCTCAAAAATCCCCAAGTTCATATCACCTTGATTCCTCCATCATGGCAACAAAAACCCCATTGAGACAAAGCGTATTCTACACTACACATTCTACAGCTAATCTTGGGCATGTCGAGTTGCCGGCTTCATGCCCGAGTTGCCTCGGTATTGAGGCGGGAGCCCGTAAAAGACGAAGGCGATGTGGTGCCCTTTCCGGCGAGGAGGCGACGATATGGAGACTACACTTTCCGCGGGAGATCGGGACGATGACGAGAAGACCGGAGGACTCGGATCACTCGGTATACTTCTCACCCCATCTCTAGTTAGCTAGCGTAGGTTAATGGTAAACGATCCGGGTTTTCTTTGTCCGCGGTAGCGCCGGTTTCCGAGCAAGGAAAAATTTTGATTCCGCAATTTGGCCTCGAGTAAGACGGCCGGGGCGCTGCCGTGGCGCAACAGTGTTCCTACTCCGTTTCGATTGAGCCAGGAAACCCCTGTGTAGGACTCTAAAGACTCGTCAATACGGCGGCAGTAGGTGATGATCATATCAAACACCCACAAGCCGCAAGCGGTGTGCTAAACGCAACGGCAACCCGGGTATTGAGCGATCAGAAGATCAACAAGCAAGCCCGCTAGTTCTCCTGTGAATCCAATCAGTAACACTCCCGTACAGTCCGGTCTCGTCGTCTGATATGTCGCATATCTCGCCTAGGGGTGGTAAACGTCAGACTCCAGTAGATCGATAAGTCGTGTCGATATGAGGCCTATAATAGTTCGAGAAACTACCGGTAACACTTACCAGTAAATCTCAGCAACCCTGGCCAGGGATTTCCGGTTATAGCCAATCGAACACAGCACAACATCAACTCCCTATACCGGGAGAGACGAATCCCCTCCTATCGCTTATTGCCTCCATGTGATTCGGGACTGTACCCAAAAACCACCATTTTGCATGCCCTCTTGGACGTGTTAAGGTGGAAATCAAAGCACAGTGGGAATCACATAAGACTCTATGACGATCTCGGGTCAACAGACTACTCTGTACCAGTGTCACCGGAGAACTGCCATCTGATGTGAGGTACAATACCATCTGGGAGTTCTCGGCGAGTCCTTCCAGTGTACTCAGTCTTCACTGAGCACCCGTACACCATCCTTGATGTCAAACACCGTTGGATATGGGATCATCCATTGCCCATCATATGGATCAAGATGTGTACACGCTAGTCTACTCTGGTGCATCGATGCCCTGTCTCGATACACCCACGTCTAGGGACCTTGAAGGATGTACTTATGGACTACCATGTCCCCACTAGTATGATCCGCATCATAGTCCAGGTAGTCAAGTACACATCCTAAGGGCTTTACCAACATGTAACAGAGAGACAATCAGAATACATGTTAAGGTATAGTGTAACCAGATAGCATACTATCATGTCGAGCAAGAAAGTCCTCCCTATATATGTCCAAGCATCCACTACAATATACATCGTATGTACAGTAATAGCCTCTAGGGCATACATATAACTAACAGTCTCCCACTTGCACTAGGGCCATCTATTGTAGTATCACATACCCAACAATTAGCTGCGGTTGAAGTATCTCATAGTCAACCATCCCATAAAAGTCTCTACTGGGAAAAAGGCCTTCGTGAGTGGATCCGCGCTGTTGTCCTCTGTGTCTACTCTCCTAACCTCGATCTCCCTGGAGATCAACCATCTCCATGATCAGGTGATACTGTCTAAGAATTATATCTGGATTTCTGATGGGACGGGGGGGGGGGTTTCCTTGGCAAACACCACAACTCCATTGTCACACAATGGTAGAAACGAAGTTCATCTCATGAACTTATATATATCCAGACTGCCTCTTTGGTAGCATTATTGGTAACGACGTATCTTGCCTTTAAACGTCTAGTAAGTCACGGTATCTAGCTTGGAACTCTTCTAACATACCGTCCCTCCACTGAGGGTAAAGACAATGCCTGCGACTGACATTCAGTCGTCCTTATCACCCTGAAACCTTTCCAGTGATTCTCCCCAGGATCAACTGATACCATCTTACTTTAACTAGTGAGAATCCTAACATCCATTTAGATCTATCTCATAGATTCAAAACCCAGGATTTAGGAGGTATCATTTTGATCTTATATGGAGAATACATGGGATAATAGGAGATTGACCGAGCGTAGCATAGGAAACTCTTTTCCTATCAAGAGTATGTTGTCTACGTACAATACGAGGATGACCACCTTACTCTCTACTACCTTTTTGTATATACAAGGTTTATCTACCATTTTGATGAAGTCAAACTCTTTGACTATCACATCAAAACAGACGTTCCAACTCCGCGATGCCAGCTTTATTCTTTAAAGCATCTTGCACACGTTTCCGCTGCTCCCACTGTTTATGAAGCCCTCTGGCTGTGTACTTGTAGACGTTCTCTTCTAAATCTATATTTAGAAAAGCAGTCATTACACCCAACTACGAGATATCGTAGTCATGGCATGTAGCAATGTTAAGTAGGATCCGGATGGACTTAAGCATAAGCACTGGAAAATGTTTCATCATTTTCCACGCCTGGTCGTTGATGAAAACCATTAACAAGTCTAGCTTTGAAAGTCTCAACTTTTCCATTTACACCAAGTAATCTTCTCAAGATATACTTGCTCCTGATGGGAATTTAACCCTTCAGATATAGCATCAAAACTCCATACTTTGTTGGTGTACATGGATTCCATCTCAGATCGCTAAGCATCCAGCCATTCTTACAGAGTCCCCACTCTTGATGGCCTGCTCGAAACTAGTTGGGTCATCATCTCATGATGCATTCCTTGCTCCCACTGTCATCGAGAAACCAAAGTATCTCTCAGGCGAATAAGGAACCCTGCTAGATAGGCGGAGAGGCTGGGGTTCCTTGGAAACTATTGAAAACTTTGGTTCTACCAAATCATCAGCTGCAGTTTGTATAGCTGGAACCTTTCCAGTTTTACATAACAGACCTTGTCTCAAGCTTGTCTGGATTTTGCTTTCAGACATAGGCTGGACAACCCCAAATCTAAACAAACTTAAGATATGGGCTCTTCCCTTTCCATATCACATATGAAGTGGTAGGCAGCAGATTTGATTTGAACCCTATTCAATAGGTATGCAGCTTCTCAAGTGTATAACTCCCAAAAGGAAATAGGAAACTCAGTAGTACTCATCATAGAGCACACCATATCACATAGGGTGCTATTGCTCCGCCCCGATATACTATCGTGCTATGGTGTATACGGAGGAGTAATGCTAAGAAAGAATCTTATTCTCATTTAGAATAGTCCAGGATTTCCGTGCTCAAGTATTCTCCTCCCTTATCACATCAAAGGACATAATACTTATACCCGTATTTTGGTTCTCTACTTCTAACTTATATTCTGTGATTATCTCAAAAGTTTCGGACTTGTGTTTCAACAGGAACATATATCTAAATCTTGAGAGATAATCAGTGAATGTAAGGAAGTACAAAGAACCGGCCTTGGCATATGTAGACAGGGGACCTTCATACATCAGCATGTATTAATCCCAAAAGTTCACCAACTCTTTCTCTGTTTCCAATAAACAGAGTTGTGGTCAATTTATCTTTATGACATGACCGGCAAGTTTCATAAGATGTAAATTCAAACTAATTTAAATATGCATCTAAATATAACTTCAGCTAGCCGGGTCGCATTGATATGACCTAGTCTAGAATACCTAAAGAAGGATTCGTTCATTTCTGAACTCTTCCTCTTGTGTGTGTTCTGTATACTAAGAACTGGAGTTTGATTTAGAACGTCAATGCTTTTAGATAACGAGACTGAACTGATCAACTCTTGATATAGGAAATGTTCAAAACATTATCCAATAATACAAAATTATATCCTTTCTTTACTAATAAAGAGACTGATATGATGTTGTATATCCGGTTCAGTATCTAATAATATTTGTTCAGAATCAATGTATTCTGGTAATACAGGGTGATAATTGTTAGGTCCACGTTACCTCTCCCGGTACTTTCGGGGTTGCGGAAACGGTAAAACAAAAATTTTTCTAAACTTTGTAACATGGACCGTAAAAGCCGGATCTTTGCTAAACAATACACTAGCATCCTAACTTGAGATGTAACTACTCGGTTAGGGGTTATACCTAACTTGAACTCCTTCTTCTTGAAACCTAGTAGAGGTTGATGGTTCTTTCCTCGTAGCCTTCTTCCGTCAAAGATGGATCCACCTGAGGGTTCAACCTTCTGGCTCTTTCTCGAACATAGAGTGAACTAGGATCTCCGGCTTGCCAAACCTTGAACCCTAGAGAGAGTAGAGAGTATCTATGGGGTGTTTCTCTTTCAAGGAGAGGGATTCTCAACACATGAGAAGGATTCTCCTTGAGCTTGAGGAGGAAGAAGATGAAGTGAGGAGAGAGAATGAATATGATAGAATGAGCTCATTTTTCTTTTTGCAACCATAACAAAAGGAAAAAGAATTATCTAATTAATAATAATAATTCAAAATGAAATAGTTGATGGTTGTTTTTGGAATGACCACTATCATCACTTCATTAAATGAATGTAAGCTAGAATCAAGGAGTATCCTTGCAAAGTAATGATGATGGTCAAACATTCAATCATGGTCAACAAGTCAACCATGGTCAACAAGTCAACAAAACCAACCATGATACAATTTCATTTAATTACTATTATTAATTGATATTTCATAAATCCATTAGAGTTTGGAAAAAGACGACTGTCAACTGTGCATACGCACCCGTTCCGAAACCCTAATGAAAGACCTCTTCCTCCGCCTCAAACAACTGTGCATACACACCTGCATTCTCGTTCCGAAGAACAAGAATACGGAGAGATAAAAGCAACCCCAAAACATATACCAGTATCTGGCTCAAACCAGAGCCTGCTAGTATAAACCGTCCGGACTCCAAACGTGCACAAGTGCGCGGATGAGAACGAACCCTGCCGCAAAACCATGCGACCTCTACTCAGTTTTGCCCAGAGGCGAATAGCCCTCTGTGTGGGACTCTAAAGACTCGACACTACGCTGGCAGTGGGGTTTAACCACAGACCGCAAGCGGCACTAGCTGTGCGTAACGGTCCCAGGTAGATGCCGATAAGAAGACTGACGAGGTAAAACCCATCTGAACTCCTACTGAGTCTGAATGTGACATTCTCCGTACAGTCCGATCTGTTCGTCTGATACATCGCATGTCGGGCCTAGAGGGCGGCAAGCGTCAGACCCCTAATAGCGGTACAAGTCGTGTCTGAGTGAAGCCCAGAACACCCTGAGATAGCACTGGAACCTACCAGTATATCTCGCTTGCCCTGGCCAAGGACTACTTGTGTAATGGCTCTCCTAGACACAGCGCGATGTCAACCCCCAATACCGGGAGAGACGAATCCTGTCTAACCGTCACTGCCTCCAAGTGCTTCGGGACTGCTCCCAACTACTACCTGTTTGCACGACTCAGAAGAGCCGTGGTAGGGTAGTAATCAAAGAACAGTGGGAACACACTCGAGGCGGAGTGACAGTGTCAAGTCAGCGGACTAAGCTGTACTCATGTCACCTGGGAACTGATAACTGATGATAGGTATAATACCAACCATCAGTCCCCGACGAGTCCTGTCCAGTGTACTCGTAACCTAACGAGCACCCGCATACTATCTCAAGTACGACGTACCGACGGCTGTGGGACAGACCGTCTCCCGTGCTGGGATGAGAAGCGCATACGCTAGTCTACTCCGGAGCATTGATGCCCTATCTCGATACTCCCACGACCAGGGACGTGTATAAGGATGTGCCTGTAGATTACCCAGCCCCCACGAGTGTGATCGCCAACACAACGCCGGTAATCAAGCAAAGATCCTAATCGCTCTACTAATGGGTATAGGTGATATAATAAATAAACACACAAGTACACATTAAAGTAGAGACGAACCAAGTAGCATACTACTATATTGAGCAAGATTGTCTGTACAACTGTGAATATCCCAAGCTTCCATCAAGTAATATACATACTAGTATGATACAGTAATGGCCTCTAGGTCATATACACTAACAATCTCCCACTTGCACTAAGGCCATGTACTGGCGTATCGAAGACCTATCTTCTCGATCAGCCGCTCGAACTGAGTCTGGGGTAAAGCCTTCGTGAATGGGTCCGCAGTGTTGTTCTTTGTGTCCACTCTCCGCACCTCGATCTCCTGGCGATCAATGATCTCCCTGATCAGGTGATACCGCCTTAAGATGTACCTGGATTTCTGATGGGACCTTGGTTCCTTCGCTAAAGCTATAGCCCCATTGTTATCGCAATACAAAGGTATTGGGTCAACAATGGACGGAACCACCTGAAGTTCACTAATGAACTTCTTGATCCAGACCGCCTCTTTTGCGGCATGTCTTGCAGCAATGTATTCAGCCTCCATCGTCGAGTCTGCGACGGTATCCTGCTTGGAACTCCTCCAACATACCGCCCCTCCGTTGAGGGTAAACACAAAACCCGAGACAGACTTACTGTCATCTTTGTAACTCTGGAAGCTTGAATCGGTAAAGGACTCGACCCTGAGGTCTCCATTACCGTAAACCAGGAACATCTCCTTAGTCCTTCTCAGGTACTTGAGAATGTTCTTCACTGCTGTCCAGTGGTCCTCCCCTGGGTCTGACTGAAACCGGCTTACCGCGCTCAATGCGTAAGCTACATCTGGTCTTGTACATAGCATCGCATACATTATAGATCCTACCGCCGAGGCGTAGGGTATAGTTATCATGCGAACCCTCTCTTCGTAAGTCTTAGGAGACATCTTCTTGGAGAGGGTAATTCCGTGCAATGCGGGTATGTTACCGCGCTTGGAACCCTCCATACTAAATCTCTTTAGTACGGTCTCTATGTACCTAGACTGCGAAAGTCCCAATAGTTTCTTGGATCTATCTCTATAGATCCTGATCCCCAGAATGTACGAGGCATCACCCAGGTCCTTCATGGAGAACCTTTGTGACAAAAATAGCTTGACCGATTGTAGCATAGGAATATCATTTCCTATCAAAAGAATGTCGTCGACGTACAAGACTAGGAATACGACAGTTCGTCCTACAATCTTCTTATACACACAGGGTTCATCTTCATTCTTGATGAAATCAAATTCCTTGATTGCCTCATCAAAACAGATGTTCCAGCTCCGCGATGCCTGCTTTAATTCATAAATGGATTTAAGCAACTTGCACACCTTTCCGCTGCTCCCACTGTCTACGAAACCTTCTGGTTGATCCATGTAAACGCACTCTTCCAAACAACCGTTTAGGAAAGCCGTTTTAACATCCATCTGCCAGATTTCATAGTCATGGAAGGCAGCAATGGCAAGTAAGATCCGAATGGATTTGATCATAGCCACCGGAGAAAAAGTTTTATCATAGTCCAAACCAGGTCTTTGACGAAAACCTTTTGCAACGAGTCTAGCTTTATAGGTTTCCACCTGCCCATCTACACCAAGTTTTCTTTTGTAGATCCATTTGCATCCAACGGGTTTTACCCCAGGTGGAGCAATATCCAAGGTCCACACTTTATTGGCGTACATGGACTCCATTTCGGATTGCATTGCTTCCTGCCACTTATCAGAGTCCCTACTGATAATGGCCTGCCTGAAACTGGTAGGGTCATCTTCTTCCAAGATGCAATCCTCTTGATCCCCGTCTATGAGAAAACCGTAGTATCTCTCGGGCGGATGAGAAATCCTACCAGATCTGCGGAGTGGCTGAGGTTCGTCTGGGGTTATAGAATCTAACGGTTCCTCCAAATTTTCAGTTACATTTTGTGGTCGCTGAATTTCTTCCAGTTCTACCGAACTCCTACTAGTTTCTTTTGCAAGAAACTCCCTTTCTAAGAAGGTGGCGTAGCGAGATACAAACACCTTCTGTTCTTCAGTGTGGTAGAACAGATATCCCAGTGAGTTTTTAGGATATCCCACAAATTTACACAGAACTGATCGTGCCTCTAGCTTGTCCGGTTTCTGTGTCTTCACATAGGCCGGACAACCCCATATCTTAATAAACTTCAGACATGGTTTCCTACTGCTCCATATTTCATACGGAGTTTTAGGCACAGATTTGGACGGAACTTGATTCAAAAGGTATGCCGCTGTCTGAAGCGCATGTCCCCAGAATGAAAGAGGCAACTCAGCACTACTCATCATGGAGCGAACCATATCCAATAGGGTACGATTCCTCCGCTCCGATACACCGTTGTGTTGTGGTGTATAAGGAGGTGTAAGCTGAGAGAGAATACCATTCTCTTTTAAGTAATCTAGGAATTCCGTGCTTAAGTACTCCCCTCCCCTGTCAGACCGGAGGATCTTGATACTTTTGCCTGCCTGGTTCTCTACTTCGTTTCTGAATTCCTTGAATTTCTCAAAAGCTTCAGATTTGTGTTTCATCAGATACAAATATCCGAACCTAGAGAGATCGTCAGTGAATGTGATGAAGTACGAGAACCCACCCCTTGCATGTATAGACATCGGACCACATACATCACTATGTACGAGTCCCAAGAGCTCTGCTGCTTTTTCTCCATGTCCGGTGAACGGAGATTTGGTCATCTTCCCTTTGAGACAAGACTGACAAGTTTCATAAGATGAAAACTCGAACGTATCCAAGAGTCCATCTTTATGCAACTTACTCAGTCTTTTCTCTCCGATATGACCAAGTCTACAATGCCACAAGTAGGATTCATTCGTATATGAATTCTTCCTCTTGCGTGTGTTTTGTATATTGAGAACTGTATTCTGATTTAGAACGTAGATACCATTACACAGTGTACCCTCTGCAACGAGTACCTTATGAAGGTAAATGTTCATGATATTCTTTTCAAGAACAAAATTATATCCATCTTTATCGAGTAAAGAAACTGATATGATGTTGCAAACCATGGAGGGTACATAGTAGCAATCGTTCAAAATCATAGTCTTGCCATTTGGCAATACTAGGTGATATTCACCGACGGCTGCCGCATTAACTTGTGCTCCGTTCGCTACTCTGAGCGACATATCACCCGGTGCAACTTTCCTACTTTTTCTCAGTCCCTGTAATAAATTACAGATATGAGATCCTGATCCGGTATCAAGTACCCAGGAGGCAGGGCTGACCGTAAAACAGTTCTCAATTACAAGAACACCTGAAGTAGATGCAAAACCATGCTTCTTCTTCGACTGGGTATCCTGGAAATCCATACAATCCCCTTTCCCATTCTCATACTCATGACTGTTGTCACAAGTTAGAGCTGAACCAACTTTTCCCAGTCCCGAATAAGAATTCGGATCGGTCAAGCGATACATTTTATTATCTTGATTTGGGCGTGAAAAGGTTGCTGCCTGGAGAGAGAGAAAAGAAACACTCAGCGTATACTCTTGCAAGATTAGATTGGTTTATTAATTTATCTAACCAGGATGTCTCCCACTGTTTACTCAAACTCTTCTTAAAACCTTTTAAAAGAAGAACTAGTCAGGATTTTAATTCACGTCACAATACTTGCTTAACCTTTCAGCCAGGCTAGTGTCGGTACTTTGAGGGAGGTTTTCCAACGCTTTCGCGAAGTTCCTTAATTCAAGAACCTCTTTTCCCTGGGGGCGTAGCCCCGCTAATACCTTTCTAGACACCTACTAGGTTTATAGCATTGATCGTTTAGTGAAATAATCTCCCAAGAGTAATCCAACTCATCAGTGGGATCGGGATCCAACTATCATTGTGTGATGACCTAGATGGAATCCACTCTAGTCACCACACTCCAGAAGGTATGCTAAATCTGCAAGTTTCAGTACTTTTGAAACTCCCGATTTGGTTTTTGCCCCTAGGACCCAAGTGACCATGACGAATAATCAACAAATCAAAAGGTCCTAGTCAAGTTCAACCCGTCGTTATCCAGGATTGCATTAGACCCGCCCGCATGATCCTTGGCGAATAATCAACAAAATCATGCAACCGTGCTAACCAATCGCATCTATCAGTGCAACAGAAAATTATTACTCAGCTACCGTTCACTGTGTCCTGACGAATAATCAACAAACGCAGCATGAATACTAAGTATTAATTATCTGAAACGTCGGAGGGCTACGGCTGGGCTTTTGGCGAAAAACCCGTTAACGTAATGAACTTGATATCGTTGAAGGAACCTGGTAATCTTTTTGAAAATATAGTGGCGAAAACTTTTGCTAAAGAGGTCACTCCCTGTGAAGGGATCTCGGCTCTTTCCTCGTCGAATGAGGTGCAGGATATTCCAAACTGAATACCTCGATGCAAAGCAAGAATAATCGACTATAGTGAAGTTATTACCCTGACGCAAACTTTTGTCCAAGGGGTCACTCCCGATGAAGGGATCTCGGCCCTTGCCTCGTCGACTGAGGTGCTGGGCATTCACAACCGAATACCGCGATGCAAAACAAAAATTGAACGTCCTTGCAATAACAGCTTTTTTGAAAAATTGTTCCAACAACGTCTTTTAGGTTTATTTTCTTGCATTAGTTCTTTTAATGCGTCCCATCATTTAAATCCTACCTTTGTAGAAAACAACCAAAATATGACGTACGTTTATGCCAATTGCATTCGCCACTGGGCCCCGTCATCACCCGTTAGGTTACTTGACTAACGACAGAGCGGGGGCTGGGCTAGCGCGGCTGTAAAACATAAGCAAGGCCTAAATAGTTATAAATATAGCAATGATAGACATTACAGATCACAGATGAATACATTGGATATACTAGGAATCCGCAATCCGTTCGAGCCTGCAATGAAAAGCGGATTACACGGTCGCGGTGAATAGCCAAAACCACACCCAAGACCCCTACGGGTGCGGCAAACTACCCGCCAAGTACCCGGTAGTTTGTGCACCCCTCCATGGGTCTATCCTAGGAGCAAAAACAGTAAAAAGAATTATACAATGACGGCTACAACCCCGACCCGGTTGTGCGGCCATACAAATAATATTATTACATCAATTTACATATTAAAAATGAATGAAAGAAAAACTAAACCTCATCTCACATCCACCCCGGCTATTCACCCACGACAGTCCAACACATTCATATACACATTCCAATATCAAACACAGATCACAGAGATGTATAACCCCGACTAATCGACTTATAGCGATTAGCCGACGTTCAATACATACAAACATCATAGATATAACCAACATAGTCAAAATGTAGTGAAGTTCAGAAAAATTACGGAATTATAGGCCCCCAAAAACAAATTTCTATTCTGGAAAATCTGGACACATATAATATATCTTAAAAATCCTAAAACCAATCCAGAGATACACTGCACCAAAATCGAGGCAGAGATGAGACAAGACGGCCGCGGATCCGCGGCAACATAACTTGCTGTTGCCGCGGAAACGCGGTCGTTTGGTCAGATCTCTGGCTCGTTTTTGGTGGTTATCTTTAAAAAACCCTGAGATGATTTTAGGTGAATAACAAATTTTATTTTGACCAGAAAAAAATTTAAGAGAAACTAGGGTTTTTGAAAAGTTTGGTTTTTGGATTTTTCGGTTCCGAACTTCGTTACACTTCACTACCTAGCTAGTTTATGTTTAGTTAGGCTCTGATACCACTGTTAGGTCCACGTTACCTCCCCCGGTACTTTCGGGGTTGCGGAAACGGTAAAACAAAAAATTTTCTAAACTTTGTAACATGGACCGTAAAAGCCGGATCTTTGCTAAACAATACACTAGCATCCTAACTTGAGATGTAACTACTCGGTTAGGGGTTATACCTAACTTGAACTCCTTCTTCTTGAAACCTAGTAGAGGTTGATGGTTCTTTCCTCGTAGCCTTCTTCCGTCAAAGATGGATCCACCTGAGGGTTCAACCTTCGGGCTCTTTCTCGAACTTAGAGTGAACTAGGATCTCCGGCTTGCCAAACCTTGAACCCTAGAGAGAGTAGAGAGTATCTATGGGGTGTTTCTCTTTCAAGGAGAGGGATTCTCAACACATGAGAAGGATTCTCCTTGAGCTTGAGGAAGAAGAAGATGAAGTGAGGAGAGAGAATGAATATGATAGAATGAGCTCATTTTCCTTTTTGCAACCATAACAAAAGGAAAAAGAATTATCTAATTAATAATAATAATTCAAAATGAAATAGTTGATGGTTGTTTTTGGAATGACCACTATCATCACTTCATTAAATGAATGTAAGCTAGAATCAAGGAGTATCCTTGCAAAGTAATGATGATGGTCAAACATTCAACCATGGTCAACAAGTCAACCATGGTCAACAAGTCAACAAAACCAACCATGACACAATTTCATTTAATTACTATTATTAATTGATATTTCATAAATCCATTAGGGTTTGGAAAAAGACGACTGTCAACTGTGCATACGCACCCATTCCGAAACCCTAATGAAAAACCTCTTCCTCCGCCTCAAACAACTGTGCATACACACCTGCATTCTCGTTCCGAGGAACAAGAATACTGAGAAATAAAAGCAACCCCAAAACATATACCAGTATCTGGCTCAAACCAGAGCCTGCTAGTATAAACCGTCCGGACTCCAAACGTGCACAAGTGCGCGGATGAGAACGAACCCTGCCGCAAAACCATGCGACCTTTACTCAGTTTTGCCCAGAGGCGAATAGCCCTCTGTGTGGGACTCTAAAGACTCGACACTACGCTGGCAGTGGGTTTAACCACAGACCGCAAGCGGCACTAGCTGTGCGTAACGGTCCCCAGGTAGATGCCGATAAAAAGACTGACGAGGTAAAACCCATCTGAACTCCTACTGAGTCTGAATGTGACATTCTCCGTACAGTCCGGTCTGTTCGTCTGATACATCGCATGTCGGGCCTAGGGGGCAGCAAGCGTCAGACCCCTAATAGCGGTACAAGTCGTGTCGGAGTGAATCCCAGAACACCCTGAGATAGCACTGGAACCTACCAGTATATCTCGCTTGCCCTGGCTAGGGACTACTTGTGTAATGGCTCTCCTAGACACAGCGCGATGTCAACCCCCCATACCGGGAGAGACGAATCCTGTCTAACCGTCACTGCCTGAAAGTGCTTCGGGACTGCTCCCAACTATTACCTGTTTGCACGACTCAGAAGAGCCATGGTAGGGTAGTAATCAAAGAACAGTGGGAACACACTCGAGGCGGAGTGACAGCGTCAAGTCAGCGGACTAAGCTGTACTCATGTCACCTGGGAACTGATAACTGACGATAGGTATAATACCAACCATCAGTCCCCGATGAGTCATGTCCAGTGTACTCGTAACCTAACGAGCACCCGCATACTATCTCAAGTACGACGTACCGACGGCTGTGGGACAGACCGTCTCCCGTGCTGGGATGAGAAGCGCATACGCTAGTCTACTCCGGAACATCGATGCCCTATCTCGATACTCCCATGACCAGGGACGTGTATAAGGATGTGCTTGTAGATTACCCAGCCCCCACGAGTGTGATCGCCATCACAACGCCGGTAATCAAGCAAAGATCCTAAGGGCTCTACTAATGCGTATAGGTGATATAATAAATAAACACACAAGTACACATTAAAGCAGAGACGAACCAAGTAGCATACTACTATATTGAGCAAGATTGTCTGTACAACTGTGAATATCCCAAGCTTCCATCAAGTAATATACATACTAGTATGATACAGTAATGGCCTCTAGGGCATATACACTAACAATAATGGCCAACAGACTTGGCTATAACGCTTGCACCATTTTCTGTCTCATGAAACTTATCACCCGTTCTCAGTTCTCTACCTATTTGTAGCCCATGTAACAGATTACATATGCGGGATCCTGATCCGGTATCACATACCAAGGACGTAAAGGATACTGAGAAACAGTTCTCTGTAACGAACACACCCGAAGATGATGCATCAACATGCACTTTCTTCGTTTGGGCTGCACGGGAAATCTGGTATTCCCCAATTTCCTGCTCTGTCTTATAACAATTATAAGTTGGAGCGAGACCAACGTTCCACGGCTCAGTATAACAAGCGGGTTCGGTCAATATATCCGTTCTATTATCTTGATTAAGGCGTGATATGGTTGCTACCTAGAGAGAGAGAGAAGAAAACACTCAGCGTATGCTCTTGCAAGATCAGATTGGTTATTATTTTTTCTAATCAGGATGGCTCCCATTGTTTTTATCAAATCTTCCTTCAAACCCTAAAAGGAAAGACTGGCCGGGATTAATTACACTCTACAAGTTCGCCAATCTTTCAGCCAGGCCAGTGTTGGTACTTTGAGGGAGGTCCCCGTGCTTTCGCACGGACCTAATTAAAGAAAGCCTCGTTTTCCTAGTGGCGTAACCCCGTTAACACCTTTCTAGACACCTACTTGATCGGCTAATTATAATGTGTAAAACTCTCCTAGGAGTAACTCTTACTCGCAGCGGGTATTGGGATCCAACTATCTAATAAAAGGTATGCAATCTCATTGCAAATTTTAACACTTGAAATTCCCGATAATATTTTGCCCCTAGCGTCCCATGACCTTGACGCAGGCCAACAAACCATAGTGCGCAAGTCAAGTTCAACACGTCATTTCTTGATTGAATTAAACCCACCCGCACGACCCTTGATGCAGGCCAACAAAGTCGCACGACTACCCTAATCCAATCTGCATCATATGCATAAGCAGATAAATACTAGTTAGCTACCGCACACTACGCCTTGACGCAGGCCAACAAACGTAGCACGAATACTAAGTAGGACTTATCTGAAATGACGGAGGGTTACGACAGGTTTTTCTGAAACCTATTGCGTAATGAACTTCATATCGTTGTAGAATCAAATGATTTTAAAATGGAGTGTTTTTTAGGCTTTTCTAGTTTTGCTAAAGGGGTCACTCCCGCTGAAGGGATCGTCAGCCCTTTACTCATCGAATAAGGTGCAGGATATATCATATATACCGCTGTGCAAAGAAAAAACTATAGAAGCAATCAAAGGACAAACCGAGGGTTGTAGCATCTGCCAGTTATTGCTAAAGGGGTCACTCCCGGTGAAGGGATCTCGGTCCTTTCCTTATCGAATAAGGTGCAGGATGTTCTACAAGGAACACCGCGATGCAAAGCAAGAACCGTAGCTACCTGTTTTTGAAAATTCGATTCCACAATATCTTTTAGGTTTATTTTGTTTCATTAATCTCATTAATGAATGTCCCATCATTTAAGTCACCTAAACATCACAGATAAATACGACGTACATTTATGCCATCCACATTCGTCTCGATGTCCCCTCGTGCACCGTTAGGTTACGTAACTAACGGCAGAGCGGGGCAGGGCTAGCGCGGGTGTAAAAAATAAGTAACGTCTATATAATATATCATATATAATATATACATTATCTATCACAACATATCAAATGATCACATCACATATATCGTAGCAGAAGAAACATATGAAACATTGGATATACTAGGACGTCTGTGTTTTCAATACGAGCCATTATAAAACATAGATTCCACGGTCGCGATGAATAGCCATACCCACATCCCTAGACCCATATGAGAGCGGCAAGCAACACTGCCAATTCTAGGGTTAGGAGACCCGGTCTCGACTCCTCGAGATGGTCTCCCACTGGACCCTAGAACCCGGTTACTTGTGCTCCCCGCCTTAGGCCTACCGAATGCGGAAAAGTAAATAATGTAGGGTTCCTAGGCACCCTAATGAGGTCTCACAAGGCATCAACCATGCCAATTTCAAAAAATCTAGGTGCCGAGAAACCCTAATACGGATCGTTGGCTAAAGATTAGGCGAACAAAGTAACTAGTTAACACTTAACTATAAGGAAACGGAAATACAACCTTTGTAGATCCGGTGCTCCACCTCCATAGCTCCGCAACGAAGTCCCCTCGCTGTCCAAATGAGTTCCCGGGCTCTAGCGTCGGCTTCGTCGGAGAATGGGCAAGCTAGGTCGTCGATGTCCATGCCGAAGATGATCTACGTCGAGGCATCGCTAAATCAAGCTCCGACTTCACCAAGTCAAGAAACTTGTGAAGAAAACACACTCTACTACTTGGCAAGAGGTAGAGGATGAAGAAATAGGAAGTGGGTAGACTTTAGAATTGGATTTCTCACTCATTTCCATCAATCACCATTGATGGAGCTTGCTTTCTTCACTTGAAGAAAATAAGAAGAAGAAGCTAATTATGATAAGTTAATTTAAAATAGAAAAGAAAATCCAAACTTATCATAATCCAACCATGGTTATGTGTAGAGACTAAACTCAAGTTAAGTGAATGGTTAGGTTAGGTATGAAGACAAAAATGGTGACTAAGTCAAAGTATTCATGAAGCTTCATGAATGAACAAAAGAATTCCACCATTTTTCTCTTTGCATTTTATTTTCCAAAAAGAATTAATGAAATCAATAAATGAATAAGTAAAAACCCTAATCATCCACTTAACCATAGTTTAATACTTTACACTTAACCGAAAAGCATGTATCATCAAACATGATACAATCAAGTGCACAAAATCATATCGCATATGCAATGCGCACACCCGAGTGAGAAAATCCATCTTAAGTGAACCGATACTAGTTAATGCAAAGTAATATATCAAATATATAATTATGCATTAAATCATTAAATCAACACTTGATTTAATGATCCGGTCATATCGCATATAACCGACTAATATCAACAGCAACAACTTATCGAATCAACACTTGATCCGATATGCCGGCTATATCGCATATAACCGATCAATGTCATATATCGCGAGAATCGAATACAGTATCACATACTGATATCATTCTCGGTCCCACACATATCTCATATGCGCTCCTATTTCGTTTCGCTTGAGCCAGGAAACCTCTGTGTAGGACTCTAAAGACTCGTCAATACGCCGGCAGCGGATGATGATCATATCAAACATCCACAAGCCGCAAGCGGTCTACTAAACGTAACGGCCACCCGGGTATTGAGCGATCAGAAGATCGACGAGCAAGCCCGCTCACACTCCAGTGAATCCAACCAGTAACACTACCGTACAGTCCGGTCTGATCGTCTGATATGTTGCATATCTCGCCTAGGGGTGGTAAACGTCAGACCCCAATAGCTCGATAAGTCGTGTCGATATGAGGTCTATAACTGTTCAAGAAAATACTGGTAACACTTACCAGTAAATCTCAGCAACCCTGGCCAGGGATTTCCTGTTATAGCCAATCGAACACTGCGCAACATCAACCCCCTATACCGGGACAGACGAATCCCCTCCTATCGCTCATTGCCTCCATGTGACTCGGGACTGTACCCAAAAACCACCGTTTTGCACGCCCTCTTGGACGTGGTAAGATGGAAATCAAAGCACAGTGGGAACCACACAAGACTCTATGACGATCTCGGGTCAACAGACTACTCTGTACCAGTGTCACCAGAGAACTGCCATCTGACGTGAGGTATAATACCATCTGGGAGTTCTCGGCGAGTCCGTCCAGTGTACCCAGTCTCTACTGAGCACCCGTATATCATCTCTGATGTCAAACACCAATGGATATGGGATCATCCATCTGTATGGGTCGAGAAGGTACACGCTAGTCTACTCTGGTATATCGATGCCCCGTCTCGATACACCCTCAACTAGGGACTTTGAAGGATGTACTTATAGACTACCATGTCTCCACTAGTATGATCCGCATCATAGTCCAGGTAGTCAAGCACACATCCTAAGGGCTTTACCAACATGTAACAGAGAGACAATCAGTATACACGTTAAGGTAAAGTTCAACCAGATAGCATACTATCATGTCGAGCAAGAAAGTCCTCCCTATATATGTCCCAGCATCCACTACAATACACATCCTATGTACAGTAATGGCCTCTAGGGCATACATATAACTAACAATCTCCCACTTGCACTAGGGCCATTTGTAGCAGTGGTTGTAGTATCTCATACTCAACCATCCCATAAAAATCTCTCTCTGGGAACAGGCCTTTGTGAGTGGATCCGCTGTGTTGTCCTCTGAATCTACTCTCCTAACCTCGATCACCCTGGAGATCAATTATCTCCATGATCAGGCGATGCTGCCTTGGAATAAGTCTGGATCACTGATGGGACCGGTGTTCCTCGGCATGAGCCACAACTCCATTGTCTCACAATGGTAGGAACGTAGTTCATCTCATGAACTAATATACACCCAAACATCCTCTTTGGTAGCATCTTAAGTAGCGATGTATCCTGCCTTTATCGTCTAGTATGTCACGGTATCTAGCTTGGAACTCTTCCAACATACCGTCCCTTTTCTGAGGGTAAAGACAATGCCTGCGACTGACATTCAGTCGTTATTATCACCCTGGAACCCTTCCAGTGATTCTCCCCAGGATCAACTGATACCATCTCACTACAGCTAGTGAGTATCCTAACATCCATTTAGATCTATCTCATAGATCCAAAATCCAGGATTTAGTAGGTATCACTTTGATCCTACGTGGAGAATCATTGTGATAAGCGGAGATTGATCGAGCGTAGCATAGGAAACTCTTTCCCTATCAAGAGTATGTCATCCACGTACCCTACGAGGATCATCACCATACTCCCTACTACCTTTTTGTTTATACAAGTTTCATCTACCATTTTGATGATGTCAAACTCTTTGACTAATTCATCAAAACAGATGTTCCAACTCCGAGATGCCTGATTTAATCCTATAAAGCATCTTGCACACGTTTCCGCTGCTCCCACTGTCTACGAAGCCCTCTGGCTGTGTACTTATAGACACACTCTTCTAAATCATCATTTAGAAAAGCAGTCAAGACACCCAACCGCCAGATATCGTAGTCATGGTATGTAGCCGTGGCAAGTAGTATCTGGACGGACTTAAGCATAGATATTGGAAAAGGTTTCATCATTATCCATGCCTGGTCGATGACGAAAACCTTTAACAAGTCTAGCTTTGAAAGTCTCAACTTTTCCATGTACACCAAGTAATCTTCTCAAGATATACTTGCTCCTGATGGGGATTTAACCCTTCAGATATAGCAACTAAAGTCCATACTTTGTTGGTGTATCAGGATTCCATCTCAGATCGCTAAACATCCAGCCATTCTTACAGAGTCATACTCCGATGGCCAGCTCGAAACTAGTTGGGTCATCATCTCATGATGCAATCCTCGCTCCCACTGTCATAGAGAAACAGAAGTATCTCTCAGGTGGGTGAGGAACCCTACTAGATCGGCGGAGAGGTTGAGGTTCGTTGGTATCTACTAAATCCTCTGGTTGTACCAAATCATCTGCTGTAGTTTGTATAGCTGGAACATTTCGAGTTCTACATAACAGACCTTGCCTCGAGCTTGTCCGGATTTTGCTTTTAGACATAGGCCGGACAACCCCAAATCTTAACTAGCTTAAGACATGGGCTCTTCCCTTTCCATATCACATATGAAGTGGTAGGCAACTGATTTGATTTGAACCCTATATAATAGGTATCCAACTTCTCAAGTGCATAACTCCCTAAAAGGAAATAGGTAACTCAGTAGTACTCATCATAGAGCACACCGCATCAAATAGGGTGTATCTGCTCCGCCCCGATATACCATCGTGCTATGGTGTATACGGAGGAGTAATGCTGAGAGAGAATCTCAATCTCCTTTAGAATAGTCCAGGATTTCCATGCTCAAGTATTATCCTCCTTGATCACATCAAAGGACATAATACTTATACCCGTATATTGGTTCTCTACTTCTAACTTATATTCCGTGAATATCTCAAAAGGTTCGGACTTCTGTTTCAACAAGAACATATGTCTGAATCTAAAGAGATCATCAGAGAATGTAATGAAGTATAAAGAACCAGTCTTGGCATGTGTAGACAGGGGACCTACATACATCAACATGTATCATCCCAAGAGTTTACTAACTCTTTCTCTGTTTCCAGTAAACGGAGCTATTGTCATCATATCTTTGTGACATCACTGGCGAGTTTCACAAGATGTAAATTCAAACTAATTTAAATATGCATCTTTATGTAACTCTAGCTAGTCGGGTCACATTGATCTGACCTAGTCTACAATACCTCAAGAAGAATCCGTTCATTTCTGAACTCTTCCTCTTGTGTGTGTTCCATATACTAAGAACTGTAGTTTGATTTAGAACATCAATGCTTTTAGATAACGTGCCTGAACCGATCAACTTTTGATATAGGAAATGTTCAAAACATTATCCAACAATACAAAATTTTATCATTTCTTTACTACTAAAGAGACTGATATGATTTTGTATATCAGGTTCGGTATCTAATAACATTCGTTCAGAATCAATGTATTCTGGTAATACAGGGTGACAGTGACCAACAGACTTGGCTGCAACACTTGCCCCGTTTTCTGCCTCATGAAACTTATCACCCGTTCTCAGTCCTCTACCTTTTTGTAGCTCTATGTAACAGATTACATATCTGGGATCCTGATCTGGTATCACATACCCAGGACGTAAAGGATACTGAGAAACAGTTCTCTGTAATGAACACACCCGAAGATGATGCATCAGCATGCACTCTCTTCGTTTGGGCGGCACGGGAAATCTGGTATTCCCCAATTTCCTACTCTGTCTTATAACAATTATAAGTTGGAGAGGGACCAACGTTCCCCTGCTCAGTATAACAAGCGGGTTCGGTCAATAATCCGTATTATTATCTTGATTAAGGCGTGATATGGTCGCTACCTGGAGAGAGAGAGAAGAAAACACTCAGCGTGCGCTCTGTCAAGAATAAATTGGTTATTATTTTATCTAATCAGGATGGCTCCCACTGCTTTTTATCAAATCTTCCTTCAAACCCTAAAAGGAAAGACTAGCCGGGATTAATTACACACTACAAGTTCGCCAATCTTTCAGCCAGGCCAGTGTCGGTACTTTGAGGGAGGTCCCCCGTGCTTTCGCACGAGCCTAATTACTGTAAACCTCGTTTTCCCAGAGGCGTAACCCCGTTGACACCTTTCTAGACACCTACTTGATCGGCTAATTGTAATGTATAAAACTCTCCCAGGAGTAACTCTTACTCGCAGCGGGTATCGGGATCCAACTATCTCATAGAAGGTATGCAATCTCATTGCAAATTTCAACACTTGAAATTCCCGATAATATTTTGCCCCTAACCTCCTATGACCTTGACAAAGGCCAACAAACCATAGGATGCTAGTCAAGTTCAACCCGTCATTTCCTGATTGAATTAAACCCACCCGCACGGCCCTTGACAAAGGCCAACAAGGTCGCACGACTACCCTAACTCAATCTGCATCATAGGCATAAGCAGATAAGCACCAGTTAGCTACCGCACACTGCGCCTTGACAAAGGCCAACAAACGCAGCACGAATACTAACTACTACTTATCTGAAATGACGGAGGGCTACGACAGGTTTTTATGAAAACCTATTGCGTAATGAACTTGATATCGGTGTAGGATCGAATGAATTTTGAAATGGAGTGCTTTTGAGGCTTTTCTAGTTTTTCTAAAGGAGTCACTCCCGGTGAAGCGATCGTCGGTCCTTTCCTCGTCGAATGAGGTGCGGGATATATCACATATATCACTGTGCAAAGCAAAAACACTTAAAAGCAATCAAAAGACAAACCGAGTGTGTAGCATCTGCCAGTTATTGCTAAAGGAGTCACTCCCGGTGAAGGGATCTCGGTCCTTTCCTTATCGAATAAGGTGCAGGATATATCATATATACCGCTGTGCAAAGCAAGAACTGTAGCTACCTGTTTTATTTTGAAATTCGATTCTACAACATCTTAGGTTTCTTTTATTTCATTAATCATATTAATGAAGTCCCATCATTTAAGTACCTAAACATCACAGATAAATACGACGTACACTTATGCCATCCGCATTCGCCTCGATGTCCCCTCGTGCACCGTTAGGTTAGGTAACTAACGGCAGAGCAGGGCAGGGCTAGCGCGGGTGTAAAACATAAGTAACATCTATATAATATATCATATATACTATATAAAGTATCTATCAAAGAACATCACATGATCACATCACAGATATCGCAGCAGAAGAAACATATGAAACATTGGATATACTAGGACGTCCGTGTTTTCAATACGAGCCAGCATAAAACACGGATTCCACGGTCGTGATGAATAGCCAAACCCACACCCCTAGACCCCTACGAGAGCGGCAAGCAACCCTACCAATTCTGGAGTTAGGAGACCCGGACTCGACTCCTCGAGTTGGTCTCCCACTGGACTCCAGAACCCGGTTACTTGTGCTCCCCTCCTTGGGTCTATCCTAGTGCGGAAAAGTAAATAATATACAAACGGTGACAACTTCCGCAACCTGGAAGCGCCCCAATAAAAGAATATTACATACAAGTTTTTACATGAATGAAAATGAAAAACACTCATCTCACATAAAAACCCCCGGCTATTCAAACACGACGATCCAATATAACATATCCAGCAACACATAACATCACATGTCATCAACGTAAGTAAATATGCGCATCCCAATTGTCGTTGACATATAGCAACGAAACCGGCGATATCACATATTACACTTACGGTCACAGAAAAGAAAGTGTAAAACTACAACAGTTGGAATCGGCAACCACCTCAGACATTGCATGCCTGAACAAATGAATTCCTTAGACATCGCATGCCTAACAATTATAAACCCCGCATTTCAGTCTCATTATCAAAAACACTTTTCAATATCGAGTCGGGCAGTTCAACAAGATTCCCGACAGTCTGATCGAATGCTCGTCGCAAACTTTAGTAGACGGCCGCACCCCCGACGCCGTCGACGAAGTGCACCAAGGCGGAACACCGCTACCGCGAGCACCCGAACGGATGCTTTCGGCGACGGGGTTCTCCTACAGTCACTTGGTCGGGGCTATGGAGTGAGGCTGTCTATTAAGTTTACCCGGCGTATCCGCGTACACTACGTGATTGCGACGGACTTTTGATCACATCAAAATTCCGTGGCAACCGATCAAGTGAGACTAAACTGCTATGTTTATAATATTCATTCAGTTATCTCATAACTTATTGTGAATTCCAAGTATTGTATCCCATTCCAGATAAACAGAAAATGTTAAACTTTTCGATCGAACAGTCAAACACCCAAGTTTTCCCAATACAGATCAACACATGAAATAAGTCTAACAACATTCAGTTCGTGCCTCAGTACCAACGGTCCAGCCGTAGAAGGGTCAAGCCAACGCCTCACATGTGGCACGCCGTACTGCCCCAAACCCGAAGGTTCAAAGGGTAGTTCAAGACGGTCACATAATCGAGTTAAGGTTTGTTGTCTTTTAGAGGGTCCATCGAGTTACTTGCGCTACTTAGAACGTCGTTAAACTACGGAAAAATCCAACACTTGGAAATTTCCCGACAGGGGAAAAATTGGGTATTTATATCCGGTCGAACTTTTTAACATATTCTAAAATTTACCCGGAAAGCCACACAGACAAAATTTGATAATCCGATCGAATATACGAATCCCCAAAATAACCCCAGAAAATTCAACTCTTGAATTAATTATTAAAAATTCCCAGGAAAACCAGAACCACAAAATAGGAGTTACTGTGCAAATAAAATGGGGCAATGAGACCATTAGGCCGCGGAACCGCCGCACGAGCCATGCTCGTGCCGCGGATCCGCGGCTGTTCAATGGAATTGGCTCATCAAACTTCACCGTAACTCTTAGATATCCCTGCTGGTTTTTCTGAATATTTTTAATCTGGAAAAAACCACGTTTTTAGAAAAAGGACAGAGAGCATGGAAATTTTGGGTTTTCGGTTCGTTCGGACTTCAAATTCCGTCTAGACTTCGCCTAAGGCTCTAGCTAGGCTCTGATACCACTGTAGGGTTCCGAGGCACCCTAATGAAGTCTCACAAGGCATCAACCATGCCAATTTCAAAAAATCTAGGCGCCGAGAAACCCTAATACGGATCGTTGGCTAAAGATTAGGCGAACAAAGTAACTAGTTAACACTTAACTATAAGGAAACGGAAATACAACCATTGTAGATCCGGTGCTCCACCTCCATAGCTCCGCAACGAAGTCCCCTCGCTGTCCAAATGAGTTCCCGGGATCTAGCGTCGGCTTCGTCGGAGAATGGGCAAGCTAGGTCGTCGATGTCCATGCCGAAGATGATCTACGTCGAGGCATCGCTAAATCAAGCTCCGACTTCACCAAGTCAAGAAACTTGTGAAGAAAACACATTCTACTACTTGGCAAGAGATAGAGGATGAAGAAATAGGATGTGGGTAGACTTTAGAATTGGATTTCTCACTCATTTCCATCAATCACCATTGATGGAGCTTGCTTTCTTCACTTGAAGAAAAGAAGAAGAAGAAGCTAATTATGATAAGTTAATTTAAAATAGAAAAGAAAATCCAAACTTATCATAATCCAACCATGGTTATGTGTAGAGACTAAACTCAAGTTAAGTGAATGGTTAGGTTAGGTATGAAGACAAAAATGGTGACTAAGTCAAAGTATTCATGAAGCTTCATGAATGAACAAAAGAATTCCACCATTTTTCTCTTTGCATTTTATTTTCCAAAAAGAATAAATGAAATAAATAAATGAATAAGTAAAAACCCTAATCATCCACTTAACCATAGTTTAATACTTTACACTTAACCAAAAAGCATGTATCATCAAACATGATACAATCTAGTGCACAAAATCATATCGCATATGCAATGCGCACACCCGAGTGAGAAAATCCATCTTAAGTGAACCGATACTAGTTAATGCAAAGTAATATATCAAATATATAATTATGCATTAAATCATTAAATCAACACTTGATTTAATGATCCGGTCATATCGCATATAACCGACTAATATCAACAGCAACAACTTATCGAATCAACACTTGATCCGATATGCCGGCTATATCGCATATAACCGATCAATGTCACATATCGCGAGAATCGAATACAGTATCACATACTGATATCATTCTCGGTCCCGCACATATCTCATATGCGCTCCTATTTCGTTTCGCTTGAGCCAGGAAACCTCTATGTAGGACTCTAAAGACTCGTCAATACGCCGGCAGCGGATGATGATCATATCAAACATCCACAAGCCGCAAGCGGTCTGCTAAACGTAACGGCCACCCGGGTATTGAGCGATCAGAAGATCGACGAGCAAACCCGCTCACACTCCAGTGAATCCAACCAGTAACACTACCGTACAGTCCGGTCTGATCGTCTGATATGTTGCATATCTCGCCTAGGGGTGGTAAACGTCAGACCCTAATAGCTCGATAAGTCGTGTCGATATGAGGTCTATAACTGTTCGAAAAACTACTGGTAACACTTACCAGTAAATCTCAGCAACCCTGGCCAGGGATTTCCTGTTATAGCCAATCGAACACTGCGCAACATCAACCCCCTATACCGGGAGAGACGAATCCCCTCCTATCGCTCATTGCATCCATGTGACTCGGGACTGTACCCAAAAACCACCGTTTTGCACGCCCTCTTGGACGTGGTAAGATGGAAATCAAAGCACAGTGGGAACCACACAAGACTCTATGACAATCTCGGGTCAACAGACTACTCTGTACCAGTGTCACCAGAGAACTGCCATCTGACGTGAGGTATAATACCATCTGGGAGTTCTCGGCGAGTCCGTCCAGTGTACCCAGTATCTACTGAGCACCCGTATATCATCTCTGATGTCAATCACCAATGGATATGGGATCATCTATCGCCCATCTGTATGGGTCGAGAAGGTACACGCTAGTCTACTCTGGTATATCGATGCCCCGTCTCGATACACCCTCGACTAGGGACTTTGAAGGATGTACTTATGGACTACCATGTCCCCACTAGTATGATCCGCATCATAGTCCAGGTAGTCAAGCACACATCCTAAGGGCTTTACCAACATGTAACAGAGAGACAATCAGTATACACGTTAAGGTAAAGTTCAACCAGATAGCATACTATCATGTCGAGCAAGAAAGTCCTCCCTATATATGTCCCAGCATCCACTACAATACACATCCTATGTACAGTAATGGCCTCTAGGGCATACATATAACTAACAAATAATATACAAGTGGTGACATCAACCTCATCCCAGAAGTGCCCCAATAAAAGAATATTACATACAAGTTATTTACATGAATGAAAATAAAAAACTCTCATCTCACAAAAAAAAACCCGGCTACTCAAAGACGACGATCCAACATAACATATCCAGTAACACATAACATCACATGTCATCAACGTAAGTAAATATGCGTATCCCAATTGTCGTTGATATATAGCAACGAAACCGGCGATATCACATATTACACTTACGGTCGCAGAAAAGAAAGTGTAAAACTACAACAGTTGGAATCCGCAACCTTTTTGGACATCGCATGCCTAATCAAATGAATTCCTTAGACATCGCATGCCTAACAATTATAAACCCCGGATTTTAGTCTCTTTATCGAAAACTCTTTTCAATATCAAGTCGGGCAATTCAACAAGATTCCCGACATTCAGAATGAATGCTCGTCGCAAACTTTAGTAGACGGCCACACCCCCGATACCGTCGACGAAGTGCACTAAGGCGGAACACCGCTACCGCGAGCACCCGAACGGATGATTTCGGCAACGGGGTTCTCCTACAGTCACTTGGTCGGGGCTATGGGGTGTAGCTGTCTATTAAGTTTACCCGGCGAGTATCAGTGTACGCAACGTGATTGCGAAGGACTTTTGATCATATCAAAATTCTGCGGCAACCGTTCAAGTGAGTCAAAAGTGTTATGTTTATAACACACAAATGTTGTTGATTCCAATTATTGTATCACATTCCAGATAAATAAACAATGTTAAACTTTCCGATCGAATAATCAAACACCCAAGTTTTCCCGAAACAGCTCAACACTTGAAATAAGTTTAAAAATATTCACTTCATGCCGCAGTACCAACGGTCCAGCCGTAGAAGGGTCAAGCCAACGCCTCACATATGGCATGTCGTACTTCCCCAAACCCCAAGGTTCAAAAGGCAGTTCAAGACGGTCACATAATCGAGTTAAGGTTTGTTGTCTTCTAAAGGGTCCATCACGTTACTTGCACTACTTAGAACGTTCTTAAACTACGGAAAAATCCAACGCTTGGAAATTTTCCGGCAGGGGAAAAGTGGGTATTTATATCCGGTCGAACTTTTTAACACTTTCTAAAATACCCGGAAAAACTCATAGACGAAGTTAAACTTTCCGGTCGAATCTTCGAACTCCCAATACAACCCAGAAAACTCAACTCTTGAGTATAAATTAAAAAATACCCAAAAAACACAGGAATCAAATAAGGAGTTACTGTGCAAAATACATAGGATAAAGTGTCTATACGGCCACGGAACCTCCGCACGAGCCATGCTCATGCCGCGGTTCCGTGGCGCTTTTATCAATTTAAGCGCTCGTGCTTCACAGTAACTCCTCAAAAACCCTGCAGAATTTTTTGGCTATTTTTATTTAGGAAAAAACCACAGTTTCAGAAAATGTACAGAGAGGGGTGTTGGTTTGGGTTTCGGGACTCGATCGGATTTCTAACATCGTCTACACTTCGCCTAAAGCTCTAGCTAGGCTTTGATACCACTGTAAGGTTCCTAGGCACACTCAAGAGGTTCCACAAGGCATCGACCGTGCCAAAATAAAAAATTTATGTGCCGAGAAACCCTAATCAAGATCGTTTACTAGAGGTTAGGCGAAACTAAATGCAAGCAAACAAATTTACTAACAAGTGAAAGGGATTACAACCTTTGTAGATTCGGTCCTTCACTTCAATAGCTCCGTGTTGACTTCCCTTCGCTGCGATCATCGGAATCCCGGACTCTAGCGATGGTTTCGTCGGAGAAATGATCAGGCTAGGTCGTTGACTTCGATGCCGAAGATGATCTACGTCGAGGCGACTCAAACTCAAGCCCCATCTTCACTAGGTCATAAAACTTGTGAAGATAACACACTCTACTAACATGGCAAGTGGTAGAGGATGAAAAAATAGGAAGTGGGTTCACTTTGGATTTGGATTTCTCACTTGATTTCTTCACTTGGAAATTTTCAAGAAAACTTTCTTTACTTCATGAAGAAGAAGAATAAGAAGAAAAGAAAAATGAATTATATGAAAAGAAAATTCAAGTGAAAACTTATCATTTAGCAACCTTGGGTTAGTTTACTTTTGTAGATAATAAACTAGGGTTTAGGTTGATGGTTAGGTTAACGCATAAAACAAAATGGTTAGATTTTTCAAAGATGCTTGAAATGCTTCATGAAGCTTCAAGTATAAAAACAAAGAAAGCCACCATTTTATTTTTGCTAAAAATAAATAAATAAAATAAATAAAACCTAACCATTAACCTAAACAAGGTGTAAAGCATACACACACCCAAGTTTGCATGTATCATCAATCATGATACAAACTACTGCACAAAAATATATCACATATACAACTTGTGCACATCAAGTGAGAAAATCAATCTTAAGTGAAAAAATACTAGTTAATATAATGTAATATATCAAATATATAATTATACATTAAATCATTAAATCAACACTTGATTTAATGATCCGGTCATACAGCATATAACCGACTAATATCATGTGTAACAACTTATCGAATCAACACTTGATCCGATAACCCGGCTATATCGCATACAACCGATCAATGTTACAAATCGCGAGAATAGAATACGGTATCTCATATCGTATCAATCTCGGTCCCGCACATATCACATATGTGCTCGTACTCCGTTTCGCTTGAGCCAGGAAACCTCTGTGCAGGACTCTAAAGACTCGCCAATACGCCGGCAGTAGGTGATGATCATATCAAACACCCACATACCGCAAGCGGTGTGCTAAACGTAACGGCCACCCGGGTATTGAGCAATCAGAAGATCAACAAGCAAGCCCGCTAGTTCTCCTGTGAATCCAATCAGTAACACTCCCGTACAGTCCGGTCTCGTCGTCTGATATGTCGCATATCTCGCCTAGGGGTGGTAAACGTCAGACCCCAGTAGATCGATAAGTCGTGTCGATATGAGGTCTATAACAGTTCGAGAAACTACCGGTAACACTTACCAGTAAATCTCAGCAACCCTGGCCAGGGATTTCCGGTTATAGCCAATCGAACACAGCACAACATCAACTCCCTATACCGGGAGAGACGAATCCCCTCCTATCGCTCATTGCCTCCATGTGATTCGGGGCTGTACCAAAATCCACCGTTTTGCACGCCTTCTTGGACGTGGTAAGGTGGAAATCAAAGCACAGTGGGAATCACACAAGACTCTATGACGATCTCGGGTCAACAGACTACTCTGTACCAGTGTCACCGGAGAACTGCCACTTGACGTTAGGTATAATACCATCTGGGAGTTCTCGGCGAGTCCATCCAGTGTACTCAGTCTCCACAGAGCACCCATACACCATCCTTGATGTCAAACACCGATGGATATAGGATCATCCATCACCCATCATATGGATCAAGATGCGTATACGCTAGTCTACTCTGGTGCATCGATGCCCTGTCTCGATACACCCACGATTAGGGACCTTGAAGGATGTACTTATAGACTACCATGTCCCCACTAGTATGATCCGCATCATTGTCCAGGTAGTCAAGTACACATCCTAAGGGCTTTACCAACATGTAACAGAGAGACAATCAGTATACATATTAAAGTAAAGTGTAACCAGATAGCATACTATCGTGTCGAGAAAGAAAGTCCTCCCTATATATGTCCAAGCATCTACTACAATATACATCGTATGTACAGTAATGGCCTCTAGGGCATACATATAACTAACAATGTGTACATCCGCAAGTATTGGTGTACAATATGTATGTACGCAAGTATGGTGTACAATATGTATGTGTGCTAATATAGATGTACAAGTGGTATATACGCAAGCATGAGTGTATAATATGTATGTGTGCCAATATGGATGTACAAGTGGTACATACGCAAGCATGAGTGTACAATATGTATGTATGCCAATATGGATGTACAAGTGGTATATACGCAAGCATAAGTAAACAAATATGTATATCATGATGCAGCAACCCTACTGTGTAGTGACATGGCAATTATCGATGATGAAGTATGTGAGCCGGCAAATCTGTGTACGTGTAACATACGCATCATCGATAATGGTGTATGTGTACTAGCACAGGTATAAGTAATGCTATTTGAATAACATTAATGCATCATAAGGTAAATCGTCAGCTAAAAGCTATAAGGTATACATATCTAACATGATCGAGTCGGTGAGTCTATCAATCGGCATCCTGCCTCACAACATCGTGTACGGTATAATCAATCGTACAGCATCCTCTAGTCAAGGGTAAGGATCAATCATCAAGCCAAACTCATCACGCATGGAAAATCATCGTACGGCGTCATTAAGCAATCAAGGATCCTATCAACCTATAAGACGAGGACGGTGCGGACTTAACGTCACGTACGGCTAACACTCATGATTCGCAACACATATAAATATCTCTATATACCTATGTCCCAGGTCACATTCGCAATAATCTCATATCTGGGGACCGGCAGGGTATAAATCATCTCAATCGTCTCGCATCCGTATACCAACATATCATGAAATCATATATTAAATCGTATTCTTTTTTTATCGCATTTATATCCCTCATCAAGCCAATTTTACAAATACATTCAACCTTTGCTATAAGTATACGTATTTAATCTAACATACACACACGAACCATACAAACAGTTTTTGAAACATGCGAATCGTAATTTTGAAAGTAGGGGTTACGGTGTTTCTAAGGAAAAGATATCGTTTGAAAATCCGTAATGTCCCTTAAGGTATCTGTTTAAAAGATGCATACGATTCTTCAGTCTAGAAATAAGTATGGTTCGGATGACGTATCTACGTCGGCTATCTAGTCCTATAGTACCGTAAATGGCAATATCGTCAAATATCATCCTCATGTTCCGTCATCACATATTAGTCGTATCAAAACACTTTTAACTATCCTTTGTTTCTAATATGGTTTCTATAGCTATCTTATAATTCTAACCCTAGTTTGCTACTCTAGGTTTTCTTAACTATATGCTACAAATCGGTTTCCACCAAAACTTTGCGGGGGTGCTATATGCCATCCACCGGACTTCCCCCGTAGATATAAATCTACTCACCTTGGTCTTCGCTTGCCGAAGTCGATGACGCCACACTCCGTCGCCACGGAATCCATGCGAAGGTACCTACCATAACAACATATATCACAACGCTATAAAAATCAAGTTCTAAAATCCAAAACGGCACACGGATCGCCTATAAGTTAGAACCTAGAGTCCACGTTTGCAAAACCAACAAATTACCCCTAGTCGTTGATGTACAAACATCCAATAACCAAATAAAAACCCAAATATCAAATCTTAGCATTCAAAATACGGAAAATATAACCAAAATCCCACTAAAATTCTCCCATCTTTTTACTCAGGTCAAATAAAGCTAAGCGAACAAGTCTAGGGTGATGTACATTGTGTATATGACCTACTGGATCAACCCCGACACCAAAACCCACCATGTGTCCGGCCACCCCTCCATGAAATCCGGCCTGCTCAGCCACCTGTGCTCCATTGGGCTTTTTGCAGGCAGGGGGGTCTCCAATAGGTCCAATTTGGTCACAGGTATTGTTTGCTAAACTCTAAATCCCTCGGGTTGCTCCAGATTCACAGTAAGCTCACAAATTATCACAAAGCCGACATGGACAAAATTCTAAATCCGTATTTTGGTTTTTAGTCCAATAAAAACACAGCTCAAATCTTGCTAACAGCCACTACCCATCACAATATTCCCAAACCCTTCACTTGGGATTTCAAAGTTCACACATCCATCACTAAACGACATTTAAACTTAAACAAAAAGCTAGGAAATCAAAAATACTCTAAATGAAAAGAGATATACCTCATGGTTACACCCAAACAAAACCCTAGAAGTCCCAATGTTATGAAAATCCCACTTTTCTTGGTTCATTACGATGAGGGTGAGGAGGTGATCATCTTTTGTGAAGGGGGTATGGGGTTTTGAAGAGATTTTGGATATGGATCATGAGGGTAGAATGAGGGGCTTGAGAATAAAGAAGGAGGTGAAAGAATGGTGGGGGAAAAGGTATAGGGCAGCACTCTCCCTCCCTCTCTCTTTCTCACTCTTATACTCTCTCCTAGCATGCTCACTCTCAACATTATGTCCCCTTATCTCTCTCCTCAAGTCATCATGACACCTTTTTCCTTTTCTTTTCTTTTCTTACCACAATAAAATGATAACACATAACACAAATGAAATGAAACAACATATAACATGTCATGGTGCACTAGCCATGGAAAACTGTAGAAACACGGATTTGGCTTAATCGCGATTAGCAGTGCACTAATCGGGTTTTTATCAAAACTGCATTTAATAAATTTTACAAATGCCAAATCCTTGAAATATATTTTTAAATAAATAAATTATTTTAATTTCCAATCATTTCATAATTATTGATATATATTTATACACTTTTTCGAAAACTCCAATTTCGCAAATCGGGCAGTTCTCGGGAAATATATTATTTTAATATTAAATTCCAAAAATAATATTTTATATTTTCTGAAATGTTACATGCTCGTGGGAGCCAGCTTCATTTATGTGGATTATCTCATTTCTTCGCTACGGCGTCGTATATCTGTTGTGGTGGTTGTTTCCGCATTTGGGCGAGATTTGCTCCCGTTTGGGGATGCTTTATTTATATCTTATGTTTGTACCTGTTTCAGGGCAATCTTTTACAAAGGAGGTGCTGCCGAAATTTTTATGAAGACAAACTTAAGCTTTAGGTTTTTACTTGAGATCTTAAAGTGATTCTATCAACTTCTTGTAATGGTTTAGATTGCTGGGCTTTCGACTTACTTAAATTGCGTTACGCCTAGCCTGTGGACGTTACGTAGTCTAAGTGCAGGTCATGTGCCTAATTTTGGGTCATGAAAAAGTTGGTATCAGAGAGCTAGGTTTTTCCTTTCGGAGTGTAGCAGGACCTTAGTATGATGGAGCTGGTAGCTTAAGCAGAATGACGTAGCGTGTGTATGTTCTGCGGCATACTTACGACACGGTACTTCGCCTATGGGACTTTAGGACTTATTGCTTGAAATTCCTTCCGTGATTATGTACATCCTTGAGATTCTATTTTTGTGTCCTTATCGAATCCTGTTTCCATTTCCATCCTTTATGCCGCCGAAGACTACGAGGGCGCAGAGAGCAGCCGCGAGGGACGAGGTCAGAGTTGATTCGTCCGAGACGAGAATTGACCAGGGCGGTACGCCCATTGTGCAGGAGCATATTTATCTACCTTAGAAAAACCATATTTCTATGCTACGAGCCGGTATGCAGGATTTGCGCCAGATTATGGGGTCCTTAGTTGAGGCCATTCGAGCACAGAAACAGGAGGTTGTTGCACCTATTGCGGGGACCTCTATGGTGCCTACTGTTATGGCAGTCGTAACTATAGCTACGGAGGTTATCACCATATAACTACTAGAGTTCATGAAGCTGAGGCCTCCGGTTTTCGCTGGCACTGATGCAGCTCAGGATCCGCGGTCGTTTATCGATCCGATGGCGAGGATATGCCATTCGCTGTGATGCTCTGATTCGAGATGGGTAGAGTTCATGGGTTTTCGTTTGGAGGGCCTTGCCCAGAACTGGTGCGAGTCGTTAGAGAAGGGCAGAGCCGTAGGTCTTTCTCCTATGACCTGGGCTAGTTCGTTACGGTGTTTCTTCCGCATTTTCTTCTACTGAGCGTCAGGGATGCTCGAGCGCGCGGTTTCGAGTCATTATGCCAGACTCAGGGTATGACGGTGGCCGAGTACAATGTGCAGTTTATCGAGCTGTCTGTGTATGCTCCGTATTTGGTAGCTACGGAGGAGATGTGAGTAAAGAGGTTTGTTCGAGGCCTGCTTACCCAGTTGTTCCTTGCTATCAGCATATAGCATTATGACACGTATGCAGCAGCGGTGGATACAGCCCTATTGGTTGAGGACCGTCTTTCCGAGACGTCGGTTGTTCCGGAACCGAAGAGGGTTCGTACTGGTGTGTCAGCACGGAGGCAGGTGTTTATACGCCGTGACAGAGTCCATTCAGATATTAGGGCTAGTGGAGACTCGGGATGAGGCCAGTTATTTAGCTCTTATCTACAGAAGAGTCAGCAGTTTTCTTCTGGATGTTTCCAGTGCGGGAGTTTATGTCATTGCGTTCGAGATTGTACTGAGCCATGTGAGGGCGAGGCAGCTGTACCACATGTTACCGTACCACCTTCTCCACCTCAGTGGGCGTTGCCTCTTATACCAGTTGTTGCTCCACATCAGACTCATGTTCAAAGAGGTCATGGTCGCGGCGGTTTTGTTCCGAGGGGATGGGGTGGCATAGGCGGAGGTCAGCCAGTCACCGGTAGAGGGAAGGCTCGGGTATTTGCCTTGACTCATCAGGACGCGCAGGTGTCCAATGCAGTGGTTTCAGGTACTCTTTCTGTATGCTCTTTTGATACACATGTTTTGTTTGATCTTGTTGGAGATAGTGCCCTCAGAGTCAATTATTGGATCACAGGCACGTGATTGCAATGATTGAGGGGAGGACCTGTCCCAGTAGGACATTCATATTCAAGATGATAGTATGCTATCTGGTTTATCATTATCATCCTGTACTGCTTTAGGCGACCTTACGAGTCGCTATTACACGTTTATAGAGCCCTTAGGATTCTTGCTTGACTACCAGCAGTATGAGGGCGATCATATACATGGGAGCTGGGGTCTATAAGCACATCCTTAAAAGGTCCCTAGTCGTGGGAGTTTCGAGACAGGGCATCGATACTCCATAGTAGACTAGTGTATACAGTCGAGACCCCGACGAGGGGCGGTGGCCTGTCTCACAAGCCACTGGTGTCAGTTGGTTCACCTAAGATGTATACAGGTGCTCATTGGGTTATGAGTATACCGGACAGGACTCGCCGGGAACCTGCTAGTTGGTGTTATACCTGATGTCAGATAGCAGTTCCCTGGTAACATGTGTACAGGTTAGTTCATCGACCTGAGATCGTCATTTGTCTCGTGTGAGTTCCTACTGTACTTTTATTACTACCCTACCACGGCTCAAAGGAGTCGTGCAAACAGGTTTTAGTTGGGTACAGTCCCGAGCCACATGGAGGCAGTGAGCGGATCTGCAGGGGTTTGTCTCTCCCGGTATTGGGGGTGAGGTCGCGCTGTGTCTAGGAGAGCCAGAACATGAAATGTCCTTGGCCAAGGCAGGAGATTTGCTGGTAGGTATTCCAGTAGTATCTCCGGGTGTTCTGGGCTACACTCCGACACGACTTGTACCGCTATTGGGGGTCTGACTTTTACAAACCCCCTAGGCCCACCATGCGATGCTCGTAGACGAACGGACCGGACTGCACGGATATTGTCACTAACAGGCTCAGTAGGGTGTCAGGATGAGTTCGCTCATCGACTACCTTTTTGCTCAAAAGCCGGTAGCCCGTCACGTATGGCTAATACCTCTGACGTGCTAGTGGTTAAATCCACAGCCATAGTATTGACGAGTCTTTAGAGTCCACCACACACAGTTACTCAGGTTTCGGGCGAAACGCTGTAGAGGCCGTATGGAGATATGGCAGGGTTCGATCAGATACGTGCGGTATTGCACGGATCGTAATCGGACGGTTTTTACTAGCCGGCTTTGGCTTAAGCCGGATCCTAGTATTAGATAGTGTAGATTTTGTCTCTTTGCATTTGTGTTCAGTGGGAATACAAATGCGGGCATGTATTTGCAGTAGCGGGGTTTTTCTTGTAATTTATTACGGGATCAGTTTTCTAAAGTTGCCAATTTGCATTCCGTTCCGGCCGGTTTTCCTTTGTTCCTTCACGGCCGGACTTTATCGGTGGAGGGTGTTATTTGCAGTTTGCAAATAACATTTTGTAGAGGAGTTTCTTGCATATTTGTGGCCTCTTCATCATGAGATGCTTTTCTTGTCCATTTCATTGCCTTTATGGTGATGGTTTGTGAGTGGATTTGGAGATGAAATGGGTGTGACCATTTTCATCTTAGATTATTCTTTTTCTTCTCTTGGATTGGGATTTCTTTTTTCCTCCACCATGATAAGAAGGGCCAGCCATTACTTGAGAGAAGTTCATTTTTTTCAAGTGTGGCAATTTGCTTTATCTCATTTTCTTATAAGGAAAAATGAAAGCACCATTTTTCCTTAACCTCATTCCTCCATCAAGGCAACTTGAAAACCCCAAGGTGACATACGAATCTACACTAGTCTACAGCAAATCTTGGACGCGTCGGCTAGCCAACTTCGCGCCGGAGTTGCCTCGGTCCAGAGGTGGGTGCCCGTAAAAGTATCCGGCTACGTGGTGCCCTTTCCAACGAGGAGGTGACGGACGGAGATTCCGCGGGAGATCGGAGTGGAGACGAAGACTGAAGGACACAGATCGCTTGGTATACTTCTCTACCCATCTTGTATTTTGCAAGTAGCTAGGTTAATGGCCCGATCCGGGTTAAAAGTGCGCGGTGGTGCCGGTTTGCTAGTTTGCAAAGTTTTTCGTTTCCGCATTTCCGGCGTCGGATCGACGACCGGGGCGCCGCCGCGGACTTATATTGGTATCAGAGCCACGCCATTAACCATGCCTAGCTTGCTCTAGTATGTTTAGAACTCGATCGAACAAAAATCCCCAAAAACCGTATTTTCCAATGCTTCATGTTTCCGTCGATAGTTTTTCAGCTCCAAAAATTTTTCAGGTCATTGCAGAAACACAAGCAGGAAATTCTAAGAATTCTGGTAAAATTTGATGCAATGATCGTTTAGTATGGCCGCGGAAACGCGGCCAAACCCCTGGTTTGGTCGCGGTTCCGCGGTGGTAAAGTGTCTTCACTGCACAAAATTTTTCCAGTGGGCTTTTGAATAGGAAATAGGGGTTTTGGGATATTCTGTTTGGGCCCAGATTTTCTGTAAGTGCTACAGTACTGCTTGAGGCCCACTTCGATGGATTTGTTCGATCGGATATTTTAAACATGTTAGTTCACAGTATTTACATTATATCTGCGACCGTGAATGTCACTTGATCGATAAATCCTGTCTAACTGCTATAGCCCGGTTAGACGGATTTGCGAACATGACATTCACGTTGATGTTCTGTGATTGTGCTGTGTTGTTGCGGATTGGTCGTGGGGGATAGCCTGGATGCAATATTAGTACAGTTCTTTTTGTATTATGTACATTTGTTATTGCGGGGAGAGCATCCGATATGTAGACTGCCGTCACTGCCTGTTTGTCTTATTTTGGGGCACGACCAGGTTGCGGTCGATGTACCCGTTGTATGTATATTTTTACTTTCTGTACTAGGATTACCCCGCGAAGGGGTGTACGCATAGCCGGGTTCTAGAGGGCAACGGGCCCGCATCTCATGGCGTTGAGACGGAGGGGGCTTCACTCTAGAATTGGCGGGCTATTCGCCGCACTCGTAGGGGGTATAGGTTCACCCAGGAGGGGTGCCCAAGTTACCGGATTCCGTGAAGTGCTGGGTGGTCTATTCACGTTGCTGAAGGGGGCTGCCTCGCTTCAGGTTTTGGCGGGTAACTTGCCGCGCCCGTAGGGGTCTAGGATTTTCATTGCACAGGCTATCCACACGACCAGGAGAACGTCGGGTTTCAGTAGCAGCTCTATGAAACCCGGGGATCCCAGATATCTGTATTGTTCTGTGATGCTGTACATTTCTGTGATGTTGCTTTTTTTCACGCCTTGAGCGAAAATTATATATTATATATATACTAGTAGATGTTGTATATGTTTTGCATCCGCGCTAGTCCAGTCCCCGCTCTGTCGTTAGTTAAGTAACCTAACGGGTGATGACGGGACCCAGTGGCGAATGCGGATGGCATATACGTACATCATTATTTTCGTTCTTTTGTGGTGTGATCAATTGATGGGACTGTGTTGATTCGGATCAATGCAAGATAAACAAACCTATTCTGATGTTGTTGGAACACTTTTTCAAAAAGCTGTTATTGCAAGGGCGTTCTCTTTTGTTTTGCACAGTGGTATTCAGTTGGAATATCCTGCTCCTCAGTGGACGAGGCAAGGGTCGAGATCCCTACACCGGGAGTGACCCCTTGGACAAAAGTTTGCGTCAGGGCAATAACTTCACTATAGCCGATTACTTTTGCTTTGCATCATGGTATTCAGTTGGAATATCCCGCACCTCATTCTATGGGGAAAGAGCCGAGATCCCTTCACCGGGAGTGACCTCTTTAGCAAAGGTTTTCGTCACTATATTTTTTAAAAACTATCAGTTCCTTCAACGATATCATGTTCATTACGTTAAAGGTTTTCGCCAGAAACCATTCGTAGCCCTCCGACGTTTCATATGGGTAGTCAATAGTATTCAAGCTGTGTTTGTTGGCCATAGTCAAGGCACAGTGTTTGGTAGTTGTTGGGTATTCATATGCAGCATAGATAGATGCGTTGGTTTGGGACAGTCGTATAGCCTTGTTAGCCCTAGTCAAGGGCTTGTACGGGTGGGTTCAAGTCAACCTGGACAATGACGGGTAGAACATGACATGTGACTTATGATTTGTTGGCCTTAGTCAAGGTCATAAGAGCATGGGGCAAAAATCACATCGGGAGTTTCTAAAGAAACTGAAACTTGCCAGATATGCACATACCTTCTGGAGTATGATAGCGTGAGCGGATTCCGTCACGTTATCATGCCATGATAGTTGGATCCCGATTCCCACTGATGAGTTGGTTTACTCCTCGGGTGATCCCGGCTAATTCTTCTTTTAGGTTTGGGGAAGAATTTGACGTTACAGTGGGAAGTTTCCAGATTAAATAAAGTGATAACCATACTGATCTAGGTTAGAGTGTACGCTGAGTGTTTCTTTTCTCTCTCTCTTTGGCAGGGACCATTGACCCGACCCTAGACTATGACTTAGTGACCAAGATTAACCGAACCTTCTTAACACTAGCTTTTTGATTGTCAGAGTTGCAAACATCATTGCCACTCCTACTTTTACCCTTTTCTCCAGGACACCCCGTATTACTACGAACGTCCACTTCCATTGGACAAAACCATCGTATGGTTATATACGAACTCGAAGGAATTCGAGGATGGTTTCCGGTTCTCTAGAAAACGAATAGGACTATTCAGTTGTCTTTTCCTTTTACCTTCTCTCTCGGATTGCGAGTACTCCTTGGCTTAGGAGATAGTATACCTATTACGCAAATTGGATAGTCTTCTTCCAAACCTTAGGCTGGTGCCGAACGGTGGGGAATGAAGAAAACCAATTAGCCTAAACGGTGTACAGAAGGTATTAAGTTAAGACAAAGCAAGGGATTAGTAAAAGGGCAAAGTAAATTGCGACTGCTATTCACGACCAAACCAAGTTATTTTTCGCCAATCCTAAATCACCTTTGTATTTCTCCAGGACACTCCGTATTACTACGAAGATCCCAAGTTTATTGGATAATCCATCGTGTGGTTATATACGAACTCGAAAGGAACTTGTTCCAGTTGGGGGATGGATCCTGGTTCGGGAGAAATAGGAATAAGGTTCATTCAGGTGTCTTCTATCTTCACCTTCTCTCGCGTTGTGAGTGCTCCTAGGATTAGGACAGTACACCCATTATGCTTATTGGATAGTCTTCTTCCAAACCATAGGCTGGTGCCGAACGGTAGGGAAGGAAGAAAACCATTTGCCCTAAAGGGGTGTACAGAAGGTATTGACTAAAGGCATATAAAGGGATTTGGAGAGATGGCAAAGAGATATACGGTTACAGTTGTGAATCTGGATAATGGAAGAGGCATTACTAGGAATACCGGAATATCCCATCGAAACATTTCAATATTTCAGGTTCACTGTGTACTGTTAAAGGAAAACTGATTTCTCGATTAGACACTTGCTCCAGGGTATGTATTTACCAGGTATGATTCTCACATCTGTATGGTTTTACAGATGATGAGTGGGAGTAAGTTATTGGGAATTAGGTGATCATCCTCATTATATCGGGATTCATTGTAATTGGTGATATTTGAGGAAGTCACCTGGGTTGTTTGCCGGACGGCAAATATTTGGTTTTGAATATCCGTTGTTATGCACCAATTTCAAATTGATATATCTGTATGTCTATTTTTATAGAGTGAGATATACTTTTTTGAAATTATGTCTATGACATTTACCTATATCAGTGGATGGTTAGGTAAGGAGCATTGAACAGCGGTGTAATTCTTCTTAACCATAAGTATAGTTTTCAACCTACGACACACAGTGAATGAGTTATTAGACTCAAGGGACTTATACAGAGTATTGTATGTTGTCCATCGTCCATGAGGACAGAGGGGTTGGTTCTCATACTATATTCGGTTTACTTATGACTTCTCTAGTTTTTAGACAGGTGTTTCGTAGAAACACAGGGTCCGAATTTTGAGAAGTTATAGGTATATGAATAAAGTAGAGAACCAGGTATTGCAAGTATCGGGATTCTTCAAGGTGATCGAAGATGTAGATACTTGTATATGGTATTCAGTTGATAGTAATGATTAAGAGAACTTGCTTCGCTTTCAGGTTACTCGTAATTGGAAGCACTCCTAAGTTGAGTAGCGCTGATCGGCCTCTCTCCAGTTACTTGACATGCACTGGAGACAGCTGCATGATTTGAATCTGGTTCAATTAAATCAGTGCCTCTGTTTCTATATTGGATATAGAACAGTTCATATCTTGACATTGTTAAGGTACGGGGAGTTGTCCGGCTTATGCTTAAAACCAGACTCCGGATAACTCAAGTCACGTTTCTGTAATGGCTGTTTGTGGGTTGACCTGGGCTATGACGAGGCTTGACTTTCTACCATCTGGAAGATCAATAGTGATATTGTTCTTGACTCGCCACAGTTTTAATAAAAATGGATTTTTTTTACAGAAAACTGTAGTGGGAGTATGGTAGAACTGGAAGTGATTCCAAAACCGCAAACGATTACTGATGATTTGATAAGAACCTAAAGATTCAATCTGGTTTGACATTCCATTGGCCACTCCGCAGATATGGTGGGTAACCTCAGGCACCCGAGAGGTACTTCGGTATGTAAGGTTAGTATAGCACCCTATGAAGTGTTTTGAAGCATCACATGACCCAAAGTTATAATTTTTGAGGTGCTAAACTAACATGCAAGTGGATCGATCCTAGAAAATTAGGGTTATTAAACTTTAAGCTAGAAAAGATTAGGGTTTGAAGGCTACAACCTTTGTAGCTCCCCTTTGCTAGACTCCTTGGTGTCTTGGGTGTTGAGTCGAGGTCCTCTCGAAGTTCCCTTGCGTCCACGACGATCCACCACGGAGCACTCCGTCCAAGCTCGCAACTTCGACAAACCGAAGAGAACACTCTAAACAAAGCGGCTAAGCTTGTATAGAATGATGTTGTGGTTAGGTTTCTCACTTCAAAAACCTTTCTTTTGTTGTATTTAGCTCACTAGAAAAGAATAGAGAGAAAGAGATGAAGGAGGATGAAGATGGTGGCTAAAATGAACAAGAGGTATATGAAAATAACCTTGAGTTAAAAAGAAAAAGAAATATATATCAATATATATATTTATTTCCTTCTTAACTCCAACCATGATTAAATCATAGATAGTTAATTTAACTTGGGTTTTGAATGATAAAGAGAAGGATAACCCTTGGTTAGTGGTAGTTGAGATAGGTTAGGTTAGAAGAAGAATGTAGAAGCAAGAATGTTTATCCTTTCCTTTTTCATTTTACTTTAAAACCAAAATTAAATAATTATCCATTGTTTAATCTATGGTGTGAGGCTTATATTGCCACCATTTCCATATATAATCAACCATGATGGTTTGATGTATGTATGTGTACATGTATGCACATCTACATGTGCATGAAACTAAAAAAGAAGAAAGAAACATATGCATGCATGCATACATCCATCAAACCCTAGAAAGGTTTTAAGTGAGAAAACTAATGGTTAAATGATAAATCAATACTTGATTTATCAATCCGGTCATATCTCATATGACCCCACCAAAAGCAGTTCACCCGATCAATGTTCGGTATCATATACGCACATTTCAATCGGGTGCATGCGCATATCGCATATGCGCACCACAACGTTTCGCCTGGACTGGGTAACTCCTCTGTGGGACTCTAAGACTCGTCAATACGCCGGCAGAGGGTAATGATCATATCAAGTACCCTCAAACCGTAAGCGGTCAGCTAAACGTAACGGCCACCCGGGTATTGAGCGATCAGAAGACAACAAGCGAACCTGCTACAACTCCCGTCGAGCCATCCGGCAACACTACCGTACAGTCCGGTCTCTTCGTCAGATATGCTGCATATCGAGCCTAGGGATGGTCACGTCGACCCCAATAACTCAATAAGTCGTGTCGGTGAATGGTCTATAACAGATCGAGAAACTACTGATAACACTTATCAGCAAATCTCAGCAGCCCTGGCCAGGGACTTGCAGTTATAACCAGTCGGGCACTGCACAGCATCAACTCCCAATACCGGGAGAGACGAAACCCCTCCTATCGCTCATTGTCTTCGTGTGTCTCGGGACTGTACCCAACGGCCACCTGTTTGCACGACTCAGTAGAGCCGTGGTAGGGTGGCAATCAAAGTGCAGTGGGAGAACACACAAGACTCCATGACGATCTCGGGTCTACAGACTAACCTGTACCAGTGTCACCTGAGAACTGCTATCCGACGATAAATATAATTCCATATAGGAGTTCTCGGTGAGTCCGTCCAGTGTACCCAGTCACCACTGAGCACCCGTATATGATCTTGATGTCAAACATCGATGAATGTGGGAACATCCATCGCCCATCGTATGGGTCTAGTATCATATACGCTAGTCTACTCTGGTATATCAATGCCCCGTCTCGATATACCTATGACTAGGGACGTTCCAGGATATGCTTATAGACTACAGATGTCCCACTAGTATGATCTCCATCATAATCAGAGTAGTCAAGCCGATATCCTCATGGCTTTATCAGCATGTATGAATGAATAAAAGCATGATCAAATCAACATGTCAGATAAAGAAGAACCAGATAGCATACTATCATGTCCAGCAAGAATGCAAACTGAATATATATACATGTATAGATACATCCACTATCACATAATGGCCTCTAGGGCATACATATATCCAACAATCTCCCACTTGCACTAAGGCCGGTTATTGGCGTATCTCATACCCAACATCTCAAAAAGTCGCTCATGCTGTGGCTGAGGGAGGGCCTTGGTGAGTGGATCCGCGGCGTTGTTCTTTGTGTCAACTCTCTTAATCTCGATCTCGCGGCGATCTACAATCTCCCGGATCAAATGAAAGCGCCTCAGGATATGTCTGGACCGCTGATGGGATCTGGGCTCCTTGGCTAACGCCATTGCCCCATTATTGACACAATACAAAGGTATTGGATCAATAATGGTTGGAACTACTCCTAGCTCCGAGATGAACTTCTTCATCCAGACGGCTTCCTTGGCAGCATCATTTGCAGCAATGTACTCAGCTTCCATCGTAGAGTCTGCAACGGTATCTTGTTTGGAACTCTTCCAACTTACCGCCCCTCCATTGAGGGTAAATACAAACCCTGAGATAGATTTGCTGTCATCCTTATCGCTCTGGAAGCTCGAATCGGTAAAGGCCTCCATTTGGAGATCTTTATTACCATACACCAAGAACAATTCTTTAGTCCTTCATAAGTACTTAAGAATGTTCTTCATAGCTGTCCAGTGGTTCTCCCCTGGGTTGGATTGATACCTGCTTACAACACTAAGTGCATAAGCTACATCTGGGCGTGTACATAACATCGCATACATTATAGATCCTACTGCCGAAGCATAAGGTATAATGCTCATGCGAGCTCTCTCTTCATCGGTCTTTGGACAAGAATCCTTGGAGAGAGTGACTCCATGGAAAGCGGGTAAGGCACCCCGCTTGGAGTCTTCCATACTAAACCTCTTTAGGATGGTGTTGATGTACCTGGTTTGGGACAGTCCCAATAACTTTTTGGATCTATCCCTATAGATCCTTATACCCAGGATGTATATGGCATCACCCAGGTCCTTCATGGAGAACCTCAGTGATAAGAATGATTTGACCGACTGTAGCATACGAATATCATTTCCTATCAGAAGAATGTCATCTACGTACAATACGAGGAATATGACAGCTCTTCCTACAGCCTTCCCAAAAACACAAGGTTCATCTGGATTTTTGATGAAATCAAACTCTTTGATAACATCATCGAAACAGATGTTCCAACTCCGAGATGCCTGCTTTAACCCATATATGGATTTAAGCAATCTACATGCTTTCTCGCTGCTCCCACTGTCAATGAAGCCCTCTGGCTGATCCATATAAACACATTCTTCTAAATCTCCATTTAGAAATGCTGTTTTAACGTCCATCTGCCAGATTTCATAGTCGTAGTGAGCAGCAATAGCAAGTAGGATCCGAATGGATTTAAGCATGGCTACGGGCGAAAAAGTTTCATCATAGTCCAGACCTGGTCTTTGACGAAAACCTTTCGCCACAAGTCTTGCCTTATAGGTCTCTACCTGCCCATCCACACCAATCTTTCTTTTAAAGATCCATTTGAACCCTACAGGTTTTACCCCACGGGGTACAACGTCCAAAGTCCATACTTTGTTGGTGTACATAGACTCCATTTCGGATCTCATGGCATCCAGCCACTTCACAGAGTCACCACTCGTGATAGCTTGCTGAAAACTGGTAGGATCATAATCTTCCATGATACAGTCTTCTCTGTCACCATCAATGAGGAAACCGTAGTACCTCTCCGGTGGGCGAGAAGTCCTACCAGACCTACGGAGTGGCCGAGGTTCTTCAGTTTCTGCTGCAACAGTTGGTTCAACCAAATCGTCATTTGTAGTTTGTGTCTCTAGAACCTCTTCTAGATCCACCACTTTGCCATCATCTTTATCTGTGAAAAACTCTTTTTCCAAGAATGTGGCATGTTGAGAAACAAACACTTTTTGTTCCTCTTGTGGTAGAACAGATATCCATAAGAATTCTTTGGTAATCCCACAAAGTTACACATGACTGACCGTGTCTCGAGTTTGTCCGGATTCTGCTTTTTAACATAGGCCGGGCAACCCTAAATCTTAATTCTTTTAAGAGATGGTCTCTTCCCATTCCATATCTCATATGGCGTGGTAGACACGGCTTTGGTTGGAACCCTGTTTAGCAGAAACGCTACAGTCTCCAATGCATGCCCCCAAAACGAGACTGGTAACTCAGCGTCACTCATCATGGACCGGACCATATCTAATAGGGTCCTATTCCGTCGTTCTGACACACCGTTGTGCTGTGGTGTGTAAGGAGGAGTGAGCTGAGAGAGAATCCCATTCTCTTTTAGGAAGTT